>JAAXNX010002722.1:0-12525 GCA_036491905.1 Folsomia manolachei
ACGCCTAAACGATGATTTTGAACACATGAAATGTCTCGTGACCCCCAGACACGCCCCTGACCTTTTGTGGGGAAATTTGTAACTCTCAGTTTCACCCCTTGTTTACACTCGCTTTGCAAAAGGTTTATTTGACTAAATTTTTAAGAATATTTTTATAAAATGTATAACATCCAGTTTGTGGAACCATTAACAATGTCAATTTATACCTTTGCCAATAATATCATTCAGACCAATTTGCCCTTGTTTTTATAACATTAAACTATTTGCTCCAAACTACGCTCTAGTCAATAGAAGTGAAGCTGTTTGACTACTACAAAACTCTTGCATGACGAGAGGAGTCATTCTATCCACAAAGTTGTCCCCATATTCCAACCTCAGTGGACGAAAGGATTGGCGAACCCTTCGGAAATATTTCGCATTTTTGCCAACCCTTCCCTTTACCCTACCCATCCAATCCTCTGACTTAACATTAATGGAGGCCGCTGTTGTGAATACAACCAGACAAAACAGAATCGTATCCACGTACAGCACCAAGAAAATCAAGGACTGAAAGACTGTGACTTCCTGAAACAACTCAATGAGGGCAAACCCCGTCAAAACTTGCAATAATGGGATTGCCAATATCATGACGGGTAGAATAGTCCGTTTGTAGATTGAGTTGTGAATCCTCTCATGAACTTGCAACTCTCGATACCCTTTTACCATGTAGTCAACTTTACGCAGTTTGGAATTCATGAAATCTTGGCATCTTCCAAAAAGGAGGACGATTCCCGAGATTTGGGTGAGTGATCCGTAATGACATCCGGCAATTGTGGATTGCATGCCAACCGCAAATTCGAATACAGTCAGTAGACAAGTTCCCAACCATTTCCAAACTGGACTTGGCCACGTCACCCTGCAAAGGATGTATGATCCCAGGAGGGGTGGTTTACATGGGTAGAAGATCGACATTGCAGTAAACCCCAACGCTAGGTTCCAGTATGTTAGGACGGTTAAAGTTGACAAGGCTTGCATCACAGCCAGCACAGGTTTAGCAATATGTGGCTGAGTATCTGAGAAAGGTGAGAAAGCATTTTTCGTTAATTTTTGACCACTGGATATGACTACTGCGCAATTTACCTTCTCCGGACAGAAGCCGGTTCAAGTTTTCGATGGGTGTGGACTCCGGATTAAGTTCCAGACTGAGCAGAAAGCAACCCGCGTTTAAATTTAGGATTAGAGCTCCAGTCAATTTTTTGACCAAGGAATATTCTCCAAAGGTTATATTGACAATTTGGAAGGAAACGTATGCTCCAGTAAGGATGATCCAGGCACGGACGGAGGCTTTACGTAATGGCGAAGGATTGACGACAATTTTCTTCTGGTCATCATTCCATTCGTAAGGTAAACGCTTGAAGAACTTTGCATGGGCCAAATGAAGTTTATACGAGGGAAAAAATGCATCCAAAAACGTTGCCATTTTATTTGGTATGCCTTTTCTATGTCAGATCTTTTGTTAGCGTAGCGATTCCTACTGAAGTCCAAGTTGGTAGATTACTGTAATAGAAGAAAATGAGTTTCCATTTTAATTACAGGAAAGCCCGAGAACATGCTTTGTTTTACTTGTGTACTCCTTACTAACAATCATTAACATGGTCGTTTAGACCATGTCAGAGACTTTTAATTGACCGGAAATATGGTTTCTAAGACCCTCTTGGACATGTTTTTCTGCCAGTGGATGCACAAATGACACATGCTACTTTCATATTCATACTAACTGATATTAAGCAAATATTGGATAAAGGCAGAAATACATTCCTATTATGCTTTTTCCAGACTCACATCTAACTCCAAATCTCGAACCAAAACATAACGTTGTGTAATGCTTCTTATTAAGTGCCACAATAATACCATAATTGCACATAATTGAACATGTGAGTAATTACATTTACATGATTTGCTATAGCATGAAGAAAATAATAACCATATGCAGTAATGACCAATAATAGGAAAGTATTTCATGTTGATTAGGATCTAATTGTATAACTTTAGTGAGAAACAACAAAATTTTGCCATTTAACTCGTAAGCAAAAGTGAAAAGTTAAATAATTACGCGATTAAAAGGGTTCGCAAACCTTTGTTCCAACGAATTTCCGAAAATGCAGATGTTATAAACTCTCCTACTGTGCGCTTAGACCACCTCCAGCACTTTATACGGAACGCATTATATTTGTGAATGTCCTTTGACACCAAACATATTAATTAAGAGAATTAACACGGCACAATTGCATGTCAAATCACAAGCCGCTTATTTATCATGCACATTGCTTCTTGCAGTTTGGAAAGCATAATTAATAAATTAAGCCGACAATGAACTCATAAGAAGTTCTTGTTTACTATCGACGCTACCCGTAGGTATTAGCAAACAGTTATTTTCACCGTGAATAAATTAGAGAAGGCATCAGATTGGCCTGAATTCTTAATACATGGTGAAGTCATACAATATTAACGGATGTGTACTGTTTTAATTGTGTTGGTGACCAAAACATGCTGCCACCCGGTGTTCTTGATTAAATATTCGTAACTTAATTTCTAAACAAATTAAATGCCAGTTTTTAGTATGTATGAAATGAAATCCGGCTTTAACATGTTTTCCAAGAAACTAGCAGCATCTGTGCATGTTTACTGGTTGAATGCTTTTGTTTATATTTCTAATAATATCGGGAATGTTTTCATCAATCTGCTGTAGGAATAATATAGAAATGAGAATGAATTTGTTGACGTTCAAAGTTTCTGAATAATTTATTTTCACAGGATTGCCATCCGCGCTCCAGTTTATTTGACAACTTTCACTACCCAAGATTTTACCTACGAATTAATCCAGCAACAAGGAAATGATAAACAAGTTTAGTGATGACCTTATTTACGATAGGATTTTCATATGAGGGCCTTGGCTATTTTCAGAATGTCTTCTCTTTGGACACGGGAAGTTTTAAAGATGCATGACCACTGGAACTACCTCTGGATCGAATAATCGCTTTCGTGGAGGTCACTCTGTAATTAGAGAAATAATTATTCCGCACTCCGAGGTTTAAAGTTTAAAAAAGTAATGCATGAATCATTTAAACCTTTAAAAAAGTCTTTTACCATGAAGTCATATTCCATTAATCAAGAAATATATTTCCTTTTTTGATTCCTGTTCCAATAAAAAAAGATTTATGTGAATGTTAGAAATCACAAAGCACATGGATATGATTGTACTATTTTATTCACTCTTGAGCCAGAAAATCATTGGTATTCAGAATATATAATTTATATGAAATTAGTGGAAGCAGCAACTTTTTTTGTGTTGCAAGTTGTTTTGTCATTTCCTCGGAATGCGTGTTATTTTGCTGCAGAATGCCGTACCTGTCTGATTTACAAATATTTTTAAATTCAATTTTAAGAACGCTTGAAACAAAACGAAATGTACGCAGATACACGGATTAAAACAAACTCTGATAATAGAAATGTTATCTGCATTTGGAATGCCATTAAGTCCATTCAAAATATATCATAAATAGTAACATGACACAACTCCTAACTAATAAGTGCATTAGTAAAAGACTCCAAAGGTACAACTGGACCTTCACCACCCCCATACTGGATCTTTAACCTCCGAGGAATCAGAATTTCTCCGGTTTTGAAACCAGTCAAGAATGGACACACAACTAAGATTTGTAGCCGCCATCAACTGCGCCAAACTGTTCGTATCCAGATCCTGATGGGTGTTGTAGAAGGTTCGTAAAATATCCAGTTGCTCTTCTGACATGGGGTTAAGATCGAGATCAGTATTTTGTGGAGGAGAGATTTCTTTTTTGTCCACGCTTTCCTCATTGCTGACCAGTAAAAAACTGTCATCCTCCCACACGAAGGTTTTCATGTATTCAGTTTTCTTCTTCTCTTCCACTATAATTAAAACGCGAGTTTAAAATCATGAATTATTTTCAGTTAAGACAGAAAATGAAATCAACTCTTAGCCTTTTCTGCATCAATCCTTACCCAACTCTGATGTATTATTGGGTGCATCTTGTTTTAAGCCATCTTCCATTTTAATTTCCACCAGGCCGTTTTCAACTGAGTTGGTGGCTAAACTCAGGCCACATCCAGTTTCCAACAAAACGTCTTTTGAGATCTTATGAATTACAATTTTACTTACTTCCAGCTCCCATAGAAAATAATGAATATTTAAAAATTTGTACCACATCCACGTCTTTGGGGTCCAAGTTAGTGACCCCGACCTTATCAGCGGTTGAAATATTGTCAGGAATTACAGAGTTCGGTAGCTTATCCTCCTGGTCAACCGGAGCAGTACTGCCAGATCCACAATTCTCAACGCTCTCAATGTTCAAGTTAACTAATTCTCCATTTTCATTTTCTAATGCAAAAGTTTGACAAAACTAAAGAAATAATTTTCGAATTCTACTTGTTTCTACGCATATTTACCCAGAGTTGTCTTAATTTCGGTCGTCAAACATTGTACCAAACGCATCACCACTTTTTCTTTGACTTCCTCCATGATTTTAGAACTTTGCTCAACTCCTAAGATAAGCTCAAGAGAATCCTTCCACACCTACGACAATTCAATCAATTTTAAACCATTCATATTAAACTGTAAAGTTTAGAGTTTAACACAATGCTGCAGAAAGTATATATAACCTTTGACACATCAATCAGTTCTCGTCCCGACCCTGGATTGACCTCAAACTTAGCCACTGGCTGACTAAGGTCCAGAAAAGCTAACCTCCGTTGACAATACTGTTCCAGGGACAAAACTTGAAAATGGGTGGCCAACTTTTTCAAGGATTCCAATTCCTGTCGTAACCTGCCACCATTAGGATTCCCATTCAGATCCTCGTACTCCGTAACTTTGTCCGTGTACAGGAACTAAGGAAAAGGAAATCAGTTTAAAATCACATTATTTTCTGCCTTTTAATGCCTCACCCACCTCCACAAGTCTCTGAACGGTTGCCGTGCAATGTCTCCCATGTTTCGTTATCTGCTGGACTTCATTAAATGAGAAACATTTATGCCCCAGATACGTTTTGGATGCTATAATATATTTCAGGAATGGGGATCCCATTGCAATTATTATTTTGTGGACGGGAATCCGATCAATAGTGCCCGGACCAAGGGGTGAAGTTTGTGGAATTAATAGCTCAAAATCTCCGGAGGTCACTCGATCCAGATAAAGGGAGTACATCCTGTCGTACAAATTGGTGGGTCCCATTTATTATTGGGACGAATATTTTTTGTGTTGCAGAGTAATTTTGTAATTTAAAAAAATTTATGCTGGATCTAGATTTGTTGTGTTTCGTTTACGCATACGACTTATGGGGATCCGAAAGAAAGAAATGTGAATAAAGGATATTCCACTCTTTGACTTTGGTACTGGAGCAGCTGAAGTTTTTAGTGTAATCTCATCCCTTATATTTTTTACAATTCCCAAAATGAAAAAAATGTACAGGGTTCTATTCCAAGGGTTTCTAGCAACCGTTGGGCAAGGGTGTCGAGTTTGGGTATGAATCTAATACTAATATTTCTTCGTCTCACTGAATTTGAAACTACTCATCCGAATTTGTTTGGTTGATATTGAGCAATACAAATATTGGGTATTGATTGGTTGAACGCCACAAAACAATGGAAATTGAGTCTTAAAGGAAATACTCGCACACAATCTATTACCTTATTTTTTTCGCTTATCTAAGATAATGGAAAGTGGAAAATCTGGCAGAGTCGCATGTGAAATGATTTGATATTTAATGTTTCTTAAATAAAATAAAACGGTGAATATGGAGAAATACACTACTTTTTGAGACAAGACACTGCCCAATCTACAAATAGCTTTGCTTTATATGCAAGCAACAATTTTCATGAGCTGAGCCGAGCTGAACAAAGAAAAGACTCGTCCCATCCCAATTCCGCTAAAATCAGATTTGCCTAAAAATGTAAACATTCACCTCGTTCCCATTTCAACTAAATAAAACTGCCGTGTCACCAATATTATTCCAGTTATTTTAGTTTCTAACCCTCGTACGTTATCCTTGCAGGGCTGGACTAATTCATGGAGTGATACCATTAATTAGAAAATGTCGAAAAGAGGAAATGAATGCAGTACCACTCCCAATCCAGTGGTGTGGATAAAACGAAATTCCGACCTGGATAAGACTGCGGCTGCCTTATCATCTTCAAAAAGGGGAGTTGAAGTCACCACCGTCTCCTGTTGTCTGTGTGAGGAGGTCACTCGTCTGGCTTCTCTGACCCAAGGCCGACGCCACTACCGACAGATTAAACTGTTCAAGACTTATCTCCCTCAGAATGGGGACGGGAGTGGAGACGCCGCCGTGGAAATTTGCACCAATTGCCTCCAAGAAGTTAAAAAAGTTTGGGATTTGACCCAGCAGATTGCGGCCATAAGGGAGGATATCGCCACAATTGTGGACAGGGTGGTTGCTCTGAAGGGACGAGGTAAACGTGAATGGATCATTTTACTGCAATAATAAATATGCAAACTGGTTTAATTCATGTTTTATTATGAATTCAGGGAAATCAGGTTCAACCATAAATGGAAAAGTGACAACAAAAACTCTCGTTTTGGAACTCTCAAAGTTTGCAAATCTAAGGAGGATAATTGTGCCGATAGTTGTCCCAGTTCTACTGCCTCTGATCTTACAACTAATCCTGAACCCGGTACTGCTATTGTGACTGATGTTGAAGATAATGACCCACTCCTTTGGAAGTCAAAGAGGAACAACCTGTCTGGAGTGATGGTGAAGATGACAATGCACCCGATGAGGAAAGTTCCCATGAAGAGTTGTCAATTTCACTCAATTCGATACAGCCCATCATTCGAGAACAAGATGCCAATTCTTTGTTTCATTCTTCCTCCCCACCAGCAGAGTCATTGCCTTCCAATAATTTACTGCGTCCTAAACGAAAGAGCCGACTTCTTGCGGAAGAGCGTCTCCAAACGGCCGTCTCCTTTGACGACTCACAAGAAAAAGCTTGATGACGACGAACATTCTGAATACGGAGGGTAGTTATTAAAATTCATGAATGCACGATAAGATGAAACAAGGTTCCATTAGTAATTCATAATTTTTCTGAATATTAACTAGAGATCCATTAACGTTAAACGAGCCGGAACAAGATACCGACTCGGAATCCGACCTGATTGAGTGTCCACCAAAAAAGGGACGGAACCAGTCACCCAGACGCCGGAATGTTGATAGGAAACCCTGCCCCCATTGTGGGGAGGAATTCGTTGGAGCGTACAATATCAAAAATCACATTCGTACCGTTCACCGTGACATTCGACGCCATTAATGTGGACAATGTCAAAAAACTTTCCACAAACCCAGGGAGCTAAGAAATCACACTGATTGGGTCCACAACGGGATAACTTTCCCTTGTTCCCTCTGCTCCAAGGAGTTGTCAAGCCGCAAACAATGGGCTATTCATGAAGCGACCATCTGTAAAATAGAGGGATGGGGTCCAGAGAGGTTAAAGAAGGAATTTAACTCGACCCTCCTCACCTGTCCAGTCGAGGGTTGTGTTGTTTAAATTGTTTACTTCATGTTATAAAGCGTCCATGAATATGTGAGCATGAGAAATTTACACAAAATTCATTATCATGAACACAATATTGTTGTAAATTGTCTTGATTTGATTGAATTCCAGTCACATCGCCTCCCACTCCGGTTTGCGACCTCATCTCTGCTCCACATGCGGACAATCATTCACCACCCTTTCCTCCTTTAAACGACATTGTGTCTCCGTTTGCGGCCCGGATGTAAACCCTGAAACCCGGCAGAAGTTAATTGCTCGTAAGCTAGAGTGGTTTAAGAAAACTAATCAATTCCCATGTCTCCGATGCCGACCTGTTAGACATTACGCAAATGCAACAAAATTAGCCCAACACAATTTCGACTTCCATCAAATAAGCAGTCCTGGAATTACTTCTGCCTCTCTGCTTCCAAAACGGGAACGCGTGCCCTGTGACCTTCTCTTTTTTCGGCCATATGACAGAGATCTTCACGTGGAGAGAACTCATAAGGACCACAGTGACGGAAGGGAGAAGTTCATTTGTCAAGACTGCGGGGAAGTGTATCGTAGGCGCAAAACCCTCCGGGATCATCGCGATACAATGCATCCGGATTCAGGGATTAAGAATTTTTCGTGCTATAATTGTCCTAGAACATTTCGTAGACAGCGTGATCTCCGGAAACACTTGACCTATCATGCCAAACAAGAGTGAGTGTAATTTCTGGGAGGCGGAGATGATTCAAGTGAAAAGAAATTAATTATTTTATTATCTTCCAGGCAAAGTGTTCTTGGTGCTGCATACAAATTGGGTGATGATTCAGAACAGCGGAACCATGTCGGCGTAACTGTTGATGAAGTGGATAAGATGCGAATGACGAGTTGAAGGAACATTGTACCATGCAAGCTGGTGGGAGGTTAACCTTGAGGTAAATTGTTTGACTTCATTTTTCTTGGTTGCCATCAAATTCCATACTATCCTTAACTAGCAAATTGTACAAAATACCTTTTAATGATTTTACTCCAATTCCAGTATACACGCTGCGTCGGTGGCATCCTCAAATCAGAAATCAGATGAAGATTCAAATAAAAATCGAGAAGAGGATGAAACGGAAATAATCCAAAAGATACAAGATCGCGAAGCAATATAGTGACGTTTATTTTATTGAAGTCAAACACAAATTATTATATCGCTAGTTCTATTTTTGATTTATAGTTGACATTGATTTATTAACCGTGACACAATCTATTAGCATGTATTAGGATAAAAATGAACACCTCAAAAATATATTGGTCAGTGAGATTTATACAATCGACATTTTCTATAATGCATTGTTCCCACTTTGTTCTACTTGTAACTAGCATTGATTTTGAAAATTGTATTTGAGCTGTTTGTTTAGTATAACCAACTATGCTGGTTCCTATTTCGATAAGAGTTGGGAATGACGGGGATTAAAATGTAAGGGATATTATTCAATCTGGAGTAAATGTTATAGGGGTCATCAGCCTGTTTCTGTTTCTAAAATATTTTGTTTAATTTCAATGTCCTTTTGTACTGTCTTTGTATTGTGTACCCCCTCCAGCAAAGAAATTTATATTTATCTAACCCTGATGAAGATGATGTAATATCGTCGAAAGCTTGGTTTCTAGCAAATAAAACTGTAAAGTTTTAAGAAAATCAGTCCTCTGTCCGTCAAAACATCTTTTTAAAATAAATTGTACTTTCTCATCTGAAAAAACTGGCCATTCCCCAAATATTAAATATCGTATTAAATATTCATGCCATGCCAAGATTAAAGAGGGACATGAGTCAAGTTGGTTATGAAATGGTTTTCTTTCTAATAATTTGTTTGAAGTGAGATATATCAGTAAATCTCGGAGATTAATCCTGGAACAATTGATACTGCTTAGTACGGATAGGACAAAACCTAGAACAACGGAACAACGGAAAATTAATTTCCACCCCCTTTCCATGAAACGGTGTCCTGCCCGATGAAAGAATTGAAGAAAAGTTACATGGAATGTTTCACTATTTATGTATTCTTATCTACATATATAAATATAATTACGTAAATCATTTTAATATAATAAAACTGCAAATGTTACGGACAGTGGACAGTCTAAACCAATTTACTAATATATTCCCACAATTAATTTGATTGAGCAGAAATAAAGTAGATTGGAATTACTACTCAAGTGTTTGACAAAGATCACGCTCCGACATTTCGTGCCTTGTTTTGTGCCGGCTGAGAATCTCCTTGCTACTGAAAAACTGGCCACATTGCTCACAGGAATAAGCTGAATGAAGTCGGAGGATGTGAACTATTTTAAGAAATTGATTTGGGAATATGTCCCTGCAGTAGCCACAGTGTAACTGCAATGTCGATGTATCCGTCTAGAACAATTAAACATTTATGAGATATAAAACATTTGCGTTTAACAAATGGAATTATAGTTAGTTACCATTTTGGCGGAATTGCAGTATTCCACATGCTGCAGCCACTCTTGGTCGTTATCAATTTTATCTGGACATCCAAAAGGGCAACTAGTTTTGTCTGAGAAGTGATTCAATTCTATATGCCTACCCAAAGTTACGCTTCCATTACATGTTTTACGACAAATGCCACAGACAAGTTTCTTGGACCTGGCTATCATTCCGCGTCTTGCTTGCGACGCAACAACCTTCAAACAAGCTTCGTCTTGATGAACCTTCCCCTTGTGATAGCGGAGAGATGACTTATTTCCAAAATCCTTTGAGCACAAATCACACTTGAATCGAAATCCTTCATGAACCCTTTTCTTATGGGATGAGAGCCCTTTGCTATCTGCAAAGCTGAAGCTGCACTCACTACAAGGAAACCGTTTCTCCTTAGATGGTGGAACGGATCTAAAACCGAAGAAAAAACGAAATTTTGATTAGTTTGCAAATGGTCATGCTTTTGTAAGTATCCAATAAATTCCACCTGTTCTTTTTACTTTGTCCAACATCATCTTTCTTGATATATTGGTTATCTTGAGTATCAAAATTTGAACTGGTTTCTCCATTCTTATCTAGACCTCGTTCGTCGTTATCCATTTTGGTCACGGAATGAAGAAATTCCTCCGCACGAACTCGACTCATTCTTTTCCTTTTAACTTGGGGAATGTTATGGACATCATCTTCCTCCGGAAGGGCAAGTGGGTCGTTTAGCTCAGGTACTAATAGTTTAACATCAATTTCAGACTCGTCAAGATAGTTCATCCCCAAATCCAGGTCATAGTCTTGAGCGATCGGTTCAATCTTGATATCCACGTTGCTACTATTATCTAAATCGACACCTTCATCTCGTCCCAGTTTGGATTCTGGTTGCGACTTGTACTCAAGAACTAGGAAGTCTTCTTTTCTAAAAAAAAATAACAATTTTAATAAGCCATCAGTATTTTGAAAAAAAGTCTAAATCAGAACTTACTCCAACCTCAACCTCCTTTTCTCTCCTTCATCGTCCTTCCTCTGAATCTTGACAACTGCTCTAAGACACTGGATAAGGTCTTGGATTTCTTTTCTCAACTTGCTCAATTTCTTCAGCGTCGTAGAACAATTGGGACAAAGCCAATTTGGCGAGGAGGTGGCGAAACTGGGTAAAACAAGTTCCTCCACAGTGTTAATCTCATCCTGGGTCAAAGGTTGGCAACCCACACTCATGTCCCCACAAATAGAGCAGGATTCATGCCTCGTAGACAGTGAACTTTGCCCTGTTTCCGAGCCAGATTGGCCACCAGTGACCTGGACCCTTGGCAGGGAGACGGTGGAGGAAAGTAAATCCCGTAAAATATTTCCTGTCCCTCTCACTCCCCCAGTGGTGAGTAATTTAACCTGTTTCCTTTCCTTCTCCATATTTCACAAGGCTAATAATTTATATTATTTTACGGAATTAAAAATATAATCGTCCAAAAAACCGTGTTTACATTTAGAGGCAGATGATTCCCAACTCAGCCAAATCCCACAATTGCTCTTTGTCTCTTCCATGAAATGAAGTGACTAAAAATATGGAAATTCATGAATCACAACAAGTTGTGAGTAAATTTTTGAATGTTTCAACAACGTTTAAATGAATTTACGAATAACAATTTAATGCAGACGACAAAAATTCATAGGTTGACGAAGTCATCTTTCTATTTGATTTTGATGTTTGATGGAAGGAATTGTGAGAGAAAGTGCTAAATATTTTACAATAGACAGGGTCTGTGATTGACTTTCGCCGAAAACATGTTGAAGAATTTTGGTTGCCAATTTTGTCTGCGACAATTTTTTTTTAATAATTTTTTGTGGAATACTTAGCCAATAAACCCAGTAATTACATGTACCGGTGTTCAGGAGATGCCTGTCGGAGTCTATATTACTCGAGAAAATTTGTGATAACCATGTCTGCAGAACTTATGTAACCACTGTGTAAGTTCAGTTTGTATGCAATTACTGTACCAACATGATTTTGTATTTGCCCTAAAAAAATAAACAATAATCATAAACATAAATGTCTTCGGTTTGAGCCAACAATTTTTAATAAAATTATGATTTACCAAACTCCAATCCACCAGCTTTAGACATGTTCTGATTCTGTTTAACGCATTTAATTTATTATGGATATCCACGTTAATTTGCTTTTAAGCTTTGACAGGCCTTGATTAAATAGCATATAACATAAATCCATGAATTCCAGACGAGACTTAAATGAATACCATCTCAAGTTGAGCAGTGATGTGTTATCCATTTACTTAAAAGATAGAAAGATAACATTTTACAGTCAAGACTCTCCAGTAAAAACTTTTCGTTAAGGGCAACTGAGTCCCTTTTTACCCAAGTTGAGGGAGTCCAATTTTGTTTGATTTCTTATTCAGCCACGTGTTCATTTTTTCCGAATCTCGTAAAATAAGAAATACTGAATCATCAATTACCAGTAATTGCAAAACTAAAATTACAGATTACAG
>JAAXNX010002723.1:0-12519 GCA_036491905.1 Folsomia manolachei
GCTAATTTTGATAATGGAGAATTTCGCCCTTTCCGATATTATGCACTCTAGTAAAACCCTACTACCTGAAAACACCAGCATACTATATGCATTTTAGATATTGTACTATACAAATGTAGCCAGGCTAAAGTTGATAACTGAGAGGCTCAGAAGAGACATCATAGTTGACTTTGACATTAAAAAAGGAAGTGCAAGACACATAGTCCGACAAATGAGACCACCTCCAGCCGAAGATATTGAATCAATCGGACAAGAAAAAGGAATAGCACAAAAGACCCCTTCCAAGTCCGTTTATTCGACAAGTAAGAAAGGAAAACGGGAGGACCACCCCATGCAATCCGCGTCATCATCCGAAGCAGAAATGGAAAAGCTCAAGAAAAAACTGTTTTCCTCCTCCATGATAAGCAACGGTAATAATGTCCCGACGAACAACGCAGATCTGCGGTATGATGGGGCAGGTGGTGATTATTCTTTTAATTTGGGAGAATTCAACGAGTTCAAGGTACCGCCACCCCCCACCGCATTCGTCAATAAGGTATGTCACCCGCATAAGTGTTGGATTTTGAGTAAATGAATAGAGATTTTGCATATTCTTCTTATTGCTAATCAGAAATCCCCACAACTAAAACTATCCACCAAGATAATTCCAATTGGCACAAGGAATGGTGGGACAAAGACCATCAAACAAATGAAGCAAACTGTTAAACACGCCGTAAAAACTGTGAATAGCCAACAACCCTCAAAATTCCAGGCAAATCTTAAAAAAGTAACTCGCATTCCGGTTCAAAAATCAAAATCCACTGAATCATTAAAAATAACGAGTAAAAGTGAGGATGAAACTAAAAATGACAAACTCATGGAAGAAGTGGATCCAGAAGTTGGCAAGTTGTATGAAAATTAGTCGTCGATTGGGCAAAGGGGTAAATTAATATTTATCACAATTTTTTCATTTTTGTAGGCAATGTTTCCTATGTACTCAATGTAAATATTTCTCTATCTAGGCGTATGGGGTGGTGTGGGAGGCAATTGTAAAGTCAACAGGTCGTAAAGTGGGTAAGCTCCAATTTTATTCACAAAAACTATGAGTATAGTTTATTGGTAAAATACATCTCCAAAACTCGTGGTACTTATCAGACTCCTTTAGCATTAATGGTGATAATACGACCCGATTTTATTTTGTTTCAGCTCTTAAAAAGATTTACGAAGCTTTTCGAAATACAACCGATTCTCAGCGTACATACCGTGAAGTCGTTCTTCTCAAAGCGTTTGGTCATCACCCCAATATTATCAGTGTCATTGGTGGTCATTCCGCCATAAATTGTATGGATTTGTACCTCGTCTTTCCCTTGTTGAGTAAGTCTGATTGATGTTCATGTAAAATGCATGAAACGCAACCGAATCAGGTTTAATTAATGTATTTTTATGATTTTTTCAGAGTTTGACCTTTACAAAGTTATTGAGCGAAACCCAAAGTTGTTGACGGAAGCTAGCACTAAGAAAGTTGCATACCAATTGGTTCTAGCATTGAATTATTTACACTCTGCCGAAATAATTCATCGAGATCTGAAGGTTGTTACAAAAAAATATTTCCAAAGTCTCAATTTTTTAACACTGTCCACTGTTTTAAAAAATATTTCTATTTAGCCAGCAAATATACTACTTGATTCGGAACTGAATGTGAAGTTGGCAGATTTAGGACTGGGTATGCACTGACACAATCTGTTTTGCAAAACATAATTACAACAATGCAATTCGCAAAAAATATGTTATGAAGCAAAGTTTTTCTTGTTAGCTCGATCAATGCCGACTGAGTTTTGTAAGAATGAAGGAGACAACAGAAGATTGAGCCATGATTTCGACCCAGAACTTACCGACTACGTCGCAACGCGGTGGTACCGTCCTCCAGAAATTATTATTTCGAGCCGAACGTGGGTGACTTTTAATAATCACAACAAATTTTGTACTTGACATTGGCCCCTGAACCCTTATACTGATGTTTATAATTTATTTTATCCAATATTAGTTATACAAAGTCTATGGATATGTGGGCGTTTGGTTGCATTTTAGGTTTGCACACAATTGATAATTTGTTGAGCTGCTATGATCGACTAACTTCTGAAAATTGTACTCCATTTATAGGCGAAATGCTATTGAAGAAAGTGGTATTTGCCGGTGACTCTGCAAGTCATCAACTCGAACTTATCATGCAGACTATAAATCCTCCTTCAATTAACCGTAATTTTCAGTACCCATTTCCTGAAACTGGTTTGTATGTTTTCTCGTTAATAAATTTTCTGTTATCTCTCAGAAATTGAAGAGTTGTGCAGGTCTATTGACCATCGGAATGTGGATATCATCTCAAAGGCTCTAGAGGAACGGGGTCCATCCGTTTCTGAAATTTTCTTTAACTTTGATTGTTCCACGGTGGACATTATTGAGCGACTTTTACGTTTCTTACCCGCACATAGACTGAGCGTAGAAGGAGTGTTGAACCACCCATATTTTTATCGGTATATCAATATTAAAGAATTTCATCGGGGTTCCAATTTTCTATAATGCATATTTATTCATTCATAACGCATTTAATTTATTTTTAGGGTTGGAGATCCCTACAAAGAACTGAAGGCTCCTGGACCTTTTCGTCCAATTCTTGATGATTCTGCCAAATTGGAAATAATCGACTATCAAAATGCGCTTAATGACATGGTTGACAGAAAACAGGTTATCAGTGATCCGCATCCTTTTGTTGATCGGGCAAAATTACCAGAAACATGGTGATGAAGTCGATGAATTTGACGACTCTTCGTCGACCACAACCGACACAGAAATAAGTAATGATGGGGATCGAGGCTTTGATATTACCAAAGTAAATTCTGTCCCTGAGCAGCAACAGACCCAACGTCATCAGATTTACCAAGATTTCAGTAGCAATGAGGAAGATGATAATGAAAATTTTGAAGCCTACGATAAAGATTATCAATTTCGACCCCCGTCTGAAATTCAAGCTCTGTCGAATTTTAATTTTCCGGATCCAAACGGGTATTTGGATTTCGAAGATAACATTGACGTTGAACAGTTTGATCTCGAGCCAATACCTGCTCCACAACCGTTTCGTGAACCGCCTCAGACTTCTTCAATTCAGCCTCTCATTAACACATCGTCAACATCATTTCCGGCCACAAAGTCCGTTTCGGATTCCGCAACGAATGTCCAGAAAGGTTTTAATTTCAATAAAACTGGAGCCGAACGACGAGATGGTTCTGGGTCTACAAATCTGTCAATCTTGACCATGCCATCATCCAAACGGGACGAAGAGGAAAAACCTGAAGCGTTTAAAAAGTTTGAACTTCTCTGTCACAAACACGACGTCAACATCGAGGACTACGGAACAGATTTATGCTGGAAATCCGGTAATATCAAAACTCCACTGAAGACTGATAATGTTGCAATTTCAAAGAAAAATGAGCGCACCTTGCACAGTCAAAGCAGTGATGAAAATCACTTTGAGTATTTGCCACAGTCGACATTTCAAAAGGCTACTGGAAAACCAATGACACCTGTCATAAATCGAAAAGGACAGACGAATCCACCCTCATCACCATCTTATCGGGAATTTGGAGGTACAGTAATTGACCATCCATGATGTAACTAATTTTTTACTTAAAATATTTTTGTTTCAATTCAATTTCAACAAATTAAGGCTGTGGCGACATTTTGGGCGAAGATTTTAACAATGACTGTGACTACGATGAAGATTATCATCGAATTCAAGATACGGTCGCGAAAAACACGGATGAAGGATTTGTAAACCCGTATAAACCAAAGGGACGCAAAACTTCTTCCACTCCCCCATCTTACAACATTCATCAATCTGCTCAATTTGATAATGATGACTGCGATGATGAAGATTACGATAACGATTTTAGTCACAGGAAGCATGAGCAAAATACGCTGAGAAATTCCAAGCCAAAAAACCCAAGTAGTGGCAGTGGTGATTCCAGAATGGAGAGTTTTCCACAAATATTAGATTTTAAAATGCGAGGATCCTCTTACAGTCCAAATCCAAGCCATCTCCTGAAGGGGACCAAATCCTTTAACGACCCATCACCACAGGGTAATAGACGACTAAAAGATTTGTTCCCTTCCAAGGAAGCGATTCAAACTCGTATTCGACAAATTGAGACCCGTGTCAAAGGGAAAACGTTTCTTTCCCAATCCCAAAAATCCCAATCACTCGATTCTTTTAATTATGGAAAAAGTAAACACTCTTCATTCCCAACGGATGGGATTATCATGGTCAATGGTCGGAATAAGGTCCAAAATTCAACTCGTGGTAGTTCAATGCAAAACAGGGTTTACGATGAACGAGAACGAGAACGAGGTAGGAATACCGTCTCGACTGTCAAGTGTCAAATTTCCCAATCAATCGGGCCAATTTTTCCTAATCTAATTTATTCTTTATAATTTCAGTTCCAACGGATTTTGCGAAATCCAAATTTTCTTTTACACCCTACTCCCGAGTGGAGCTGGTAGTGGTTGCGCCACAACCGCAACGACCATTTGGGGGACGTGCCTACAATAAGAATTTCACTGGTCCATCATTCAGAAGGAATCCAACCAGAATTCGTCCAAACAGTTTTTCCGACACGGAACTGAATTTGGCCAATAAAGCTGGACACAATCGAGTAATGGGTGGCAGTGGTCCGGGTGGTGGAAACCTTCCAAGTCGTCAAAGTCATGGTCCTTCCTCTTATTTTCCAAGCGCATCACGCCAACGTTTCCAGCCATCGAGAGAGCCACGGAATAAAATGTCGCATGCGAGTAATAACAATAGCAGTGGATTCACATCAGCCATGCATCAGATGCCTGTGACGCCCAGGTACAACAATGCAGGTCAACGGATGTCATCCAATTTCCGCAATGATGACATTCAACCCCAGCACCGCAATAAGTCCAATACAACCAGCAAATATTCAACAATCGCATCCAGAATGTCATCCACAACAATGAGTGAGTTTGATAAGCCGGGTTCTTCGACTATCAGAGCTTCGGAGTTGTATACGTTGAAAAACAGTTTCAGAGGAACCACAAATGGGTTGGAGAGGAGAAATCGGTAAAAATTAAATGAAGTAAAGATTTAAAAATATTTTTTATGCTTGTATTTATGTAGTAAACTGTAAAATTGTGTATCTACCAGTAGCTGATGAATGAGTAATAGCAGTAGTAATAAAAAATATTCAATGGTTGAGAAACAAAATGCAATTATTTCTGCATAAAATATAATTTCTGGTCACGTATACGTTTTTATTACGGGAATTACTATAAAAATTCTAACAAATAAAGATTAAAATATTTTAGAAGCTTTGTCAAAATTGTCAACAATGTTTAAAGAATAACCAAATAGTTAATAATTAGGATTCATTTTTTTCTTTCTCTTGGGAGGATCACTAATAATTATTGTTTTAGATTCTTTCGTTTTTTTGGANAATTATTGTTTTAGATTCTTTCGTTTTTTTGGAACTAGAATGCGCAGAATTTTTGTCTTTTGGAGTGGGGACACTTTTAGATTGAGTTAAATTACTATTTTTACTCTTATGTTCTACTTCTTTTGGCTTTTGCCGTTTTGATTTCTTGCTTTTCGGTGGTTGCTCTTCATCTTCATCATCGGATATTTCAATGTCATCATCTTTTGTACTCTCAACTGCAGTTTCAGGTACCGCAGTAGCCACGTCTGATTGATTTTGGGCAATACGTTTACTCCAAACGGTAAGACAAGTTATCCTGCAGGTTGTGTCAAATTTTGCGAGTACTTTTGGGGCGGATGAATACGATTTCTATTGCATAAAATAAAATCATTTTTGAGACATTGAGAACGAAGTTCATTTGATTTAACAAAATATATTAAAATGCACTTACATCTTCAAATCTCCATAATTTAATAAATTGATCACAGTTGGAACCGGTAACCAGTAGGTTATGATGTTCTACAAATCTCATATCTTTGACTCGAACTTTATGAGCTTCAAACTCGGACAATTTCTTGGACTGTTTGATGTTGTGTACTTCCACCATATCTTTATCGCCTGCCAGTAACACAATGTCCTCCTAAAAATCAGCATCAATTAAGCATTAAAACAAAATCCTTCAACGCCTGTAAAATTGTGAACTCAAACAAAAGCTCTTTCATAGAACATTAAGTAGTATTTTTAGTATTTAATGTGTCGGTGAGTTGACTGACGCAGAACGTTACGAAAAACAAATTCCGCGCTAATTAACCCCCTTTTATTATTGCACAGTGTAATGCCAAAGGCGACATGCTAAATTAGTCGACTCTGAGGTAAGTTTGTGCTCATGAATATGTGGTAATCACTAACAAAATTTCTACAGGAATGAACTCACCTGAGGAAAACATATACATGAGACTCGCTTTCCGAATGGTATTGAATAAACAACTTTGGCAGTCTCCACGCTGTAGACATCCAAACGGTTGGAAACTCCAACGGCGTAATAAGTTCCTTCAGGTGACCATCTGACAGAATCGCCAACTCCATGCAGATTTGTTACAAAGCCAGTTCGTCCCTTGATTAGATTCCATGTTTTAAGACTTCTATCCATCCCAACAGAAAGTGCCAATTTTCCACTGGGGTGAATACTGACATCCAAGACACCCCCTTTGTGGGCTTGTAATGTTTTCTCGCAAATCCAACTCCCACATTTCCAAATGCATATCGTTCCATCCGTGCTTCCGCTGAAGAGGTATTTGGACCCATAGTTTGTAATGCAAGTGATGGTTCCTACATTGAAATTAGAAAACAAAACAAGTTCTAATTAACCACTGTCAACTGCCATTTATGCCATACTACTGCTATTGTATTGCTGGGCGTGGCTCTTGTAGGTGAGTTATCTGACGCAGTAAAATATGAAATTATATTTCCACGCAAATGAACCCCCTTTTGCTTTCGCACACTTCACTAACAAAGCTACCATAATTCAGGTCAACCTTGTGGTAAGTATGTGCCAATGTGCAACACAGGCAAAAGTTCTACAAGAGCCACATTACCTTAAAATATATCTGGATGAGCAAATTAATGTAAAACAATTCAATATAAAAATGGGGACTGTGAACCGATTTCTAAATATAGACCCAGAGATGCATGGACAAAATAAAATGGAATGGAGTATATGAAAAAAATCCGAGTGATCCGATCCGACCGGATCCGGGCTTTTTGTTTGAATTGAAAGAAACAAGTTTCGAACATCCCGTAAATTCAATGAAAATATTGCATAATAAACATATACCTATTACAAAATAGCTCTTGATACCTTCTTACCCGTCTGTTGCTGCATGTATCCATGTTCCACTCTCATCCCCATATTGATAAGTCTAATGGCCTCATCCGTACTTCCTGAAGCGAGATATTTCCCACCAATTGCAACCGCACGAACACTTCCACAATGAGAGTGGTTCGTAAAGCTTTGTGCCAATTTATATTTCTGAAACAATCAAATTCAACCTTATCAATAATATCGATAATCAATCCATCATATACCAACTTACCGGTTTCCCATCCTCCTCTTTACCGTCCACAGATATTTTATATCCCAAAACAAATTCTTCATAGGTTCCCACGATTATTTCAACTCCCTCAGCTTCCAAATCTTCCTCCATTGTTCCTCAACTGCAGAGTCAATTAATTGGAAATATTTTAATTATTACTAAAAATTTAATAATTTTAATCCGAGTGAGCTGGGTTGCACGTGGGTCTACAAAAAAACGTGGTTAGTGCTCGCTCGGGTTTTTTTTGGGGTGGACTGACTCCGTTGCGGGAGAGCGTTTTGATTTTTTTGACTTTTCACAAAAAAAAAATCAAAATTATTCTAAATTATTAGAAAACAAAAAAAAATATGGAAAATTCCGATGAGCTGGCATTTGCTGAGGAAAATTTGTACCTGAACCTATGTCAAGATCCTATTCGTTTCGAGCCCGTGTCAAAAGTTACCAATATATTTTACGATGATGCCAATCAACAGGTAATTTATTAATAAATTAGTTATTTAATAAAGTCGATTGTGGGAGTATTAGAGTAAATCATGGGGCTATAATTACCGTTGTTCCAGGTGTTCGCTGTGCGGTCGGGAGGTGCGACTGGGGTTGTGGTCAAGGGACGGAAGGACAATTTAAACTGTTCTTTTCGAATGGAGGACAAAGGTAAGTTATTTTAGAATGACCAGGTAAATTTTAATGACGTATAATACAAAACCACAAGTGGACAAAAACCCCGTCCAAAAACCCGTGACAAATTAGAAATAACAAACTATCTGCAATTATTAAATTATATTAGCAACATCGACTAAAACAAAACTAATACAAACTCACTACTAACTTACTCCCACTACTGACTATTTTGAAGATTGAATCTTTCTCCTGTTAGTTGAACATATTTGCGTGTTTTATCTGGCATCGAAGGGTGATTCATAACTTGGTTTAGAGTGGTTTAGAGTTTGATTTGCTCGTTGTGATCCTGGAGAAAGTATTTTGACTCATCTGTGGCCATAATTTTCACCGCATCAAAAAATAGCCTCGTAAACGATTTGAGCTGGAACGCCACAATTAAAGAAACACCGAATAGGCCGAGAAAAAAGGCCAGATCCGGACGCATCCTGTGACCCTTTGTTCTTTCTTGCCGTGCACTGCCACAGCTTAGCACCCATTCCTTTCCTTCTAAACCTTCCGCTTTTTCACACGCTCGAACAATGTTGGCATCCAATTTTCGGGCGATTTCTTGAATGTTTGAGAAACGGGTCAAATCAATTGATAAGTCGACCAGAATTCCACTCTCGTTCACCCACGGAATTCCATAGATTTGATACGTGTATCCTCCTCCAACTAAAACCAAACTTTTACTTTAAACATGCATTTTACTTGGGGTATTTATTTGTGGCTTTAAATAACCTGCGACATCAATTTGGCGAAATAGTCGCAACTCAATTACTCTCTTTGCTGGGGATGAGAAAACTAGTTGGCCTGCAGGGTTGACGTGACCAAGTTTTGAATGGACTACTACAGTATGTTCAGTAGCATATTTCTCGAAACACACGCCACATTCATATTTCAGATCTGCAGTACAAAAGTAAAAATATAAATTTTAACTATAGTTTTAAACACTTAGCAAAAATTGAACTGAGATTACCAAAGTGTTTTGTCTGGATGTGCTTTTTGAGATCCTTCATTTCGGAAAATACTTTTCCACATGTGCAACCAAACAGTTTCCAGTTAAAATGGGAATGAATGTGTTGTTGTGCCATGGTGAAAGTGACGGAACATTGAGATGCACAGTTTGGAAGTGGACAAATAAGTGGCACAGTACAATCTCGGCGTTGTTTTATCTGCTTTCGAATATTGTCGATAGACACATTGTATTCCTCATTATCAGTGGGTTGGTCTAGCCGGATTACGTAGTCTTCCAATTTCATTTCCTTTGGGATTTCCTTCATCTCCAGCACTTCTGTCACCTAATATTATTTTTTTAGCATTCAAAGTAGAATAATGACAAGGCCCTGAGATTATTGCACACCTCATCCAAGTGCTGTCTGATCACAGCGTGCCTCATCCGATTAACCTGTGTACTATCCCGATCAGCAAGATTTCCTTCAAATTTCGTCTTGATAAATTGAATTTGGGATAGTTTCCACGAATTTAAATCAGTCTAAATTAAAAGTGAATCCAATCGTTGACGTCAACTCCAAATTAAAATATATGTGCAAAATAAAACCGAACCAACCTCATCCAACACATCATCCGGGTCAGGGAGGTCATCTTCCTCAACCTTGACCTTTTTAAGGTTGTGGCTTTGGTCCACGAAATCATCATCCGAGTTTGAATCCGTGTCTTTGTCGACATCTTTCTTGGCGTTGTCGAGATTTGGGACACATGGCGACACACTTTCTTCTCTGCCTCTTTTCAATGGTTCGGATTTTGGCCTGGCGACGGTTGAATGTAGAGAAGTGGATGGAGCGTTGTTCTTGGTGAGAAACGGCATGGTGAAGTCGATGAGATGGATGACAGACGCACAAAACAATTAAAATTCTGAATTTATTAAATTTACTTTGTTTCACAAACAAATTGATGGAGTGGAATAGAGAAAACTGAAAAAGAAATCAAAGCGTGGGAGTGAGAGCGAGAATGAGGGCGAGCTCATGGGTCATTAACCTAACCTAACCTAAAATTAACAACCTCTAAGTGCTTGACATGTATGTGACGTTCTAATTTTTGTGTTTTTCTAATTTTCATATTCAATCCTTTTCGCCACAAAGGACCGGTTCTTTCCATCAAGTTCTCTCCAGACTTGAAAATTATTACTGTCCAACGTTCCGTACATTCTGTGGTAGAATTTGCAGGATTATTGTTATTCTTGAGCTGCTTCAGGCAGCTATGAACTAATGGCAAACGCTTTACTTGGTTTTGTAGGAGTTTATGAACTTTGTTACGTGCACGGACAATCTTCAAGAGTATTCACAAACTTGCAAGAACAAGAATGCGACAATACTAGGATTTATCTGGATTGCCTTGAATGAAATCTTGTTTATAACTAAGCTTGGATTAGAATTGTTTCAGGTTTGTTTGTTTTTTGGGTTAACTCCCAGCATTCATATTCATTTTAATTTATAGTTTCAAATTAATAATTGGAAGTTTTGTATGGCAGGTTTATCCAGAGAAAAGAATGATCAAATACTTGAAAAATGTTTCAATAAGCGTGGATTGGTTTTTACATTCGCCAGAGAGCAATATTTTAGTCATTTCGTCTACTGGAGGGTTGATTCAGCCGTTTCAACTCAAACCTGGGAATATTTACAAGTTTCCTAAATTGGACAGTACGTAGTAAACGTTATTCGAGATCTATAGTTTGAGTATGTTGATTGATTTAATGATATACGTTTCTTTGTTAATAGTTGACCAAGCCAGTCCTCAAAAATGCTCGGAACGTGATGTATCTATTGCATCTCTGTATAATCAGACTGCAGTTTTGATTTTGAGACATAAACCTAAAAGTTCGACTTGCAGTGGTGCTGAGATAGATGTTTATGTTTTGAATAGGTACCTTAAAATATAATAGTTATTATTCATATAACTGGTTACTGTACTGTAGCATTTTAAACCCGACATTAATTTCATGTTTAGAGATAAAACTACTCCCAAATCAGAAGTCTTAAAATTGGATACCAGTGGGCGTTTTGCCATAAATGTGATCGATAACTTGATTATCGTTCATCATCAAGCGTCCAAGGTTAGTTATGCTTTTTTGAAATCCTAAGTAAATTTTAGCCAAAAAAACAAGTATTTGTCTACTTTAAAGATGCATTTTTCTAATTTTTGTTATTTTTGAATTTAGAGCTCGATGATCTTTGACGTTCGCCTTAGTGGTGGCTTTGACGGATACGCGACTTATCACCAAACACTTGCCGTTCCAATGCCAATAAAACCATTTAAATTAAAATTACCAATGAGTACGGCGACACCATTGGGAGAAAAGTCAGAAATAGATTGCGAGCTCTACTCAGTGGATTGGGTCGTTTTTCAACCAAATGTGATAATCGACGCGAGGCTTGGCTGCCTTTGGTATCTTCAATTGAAACTGGACTCTATCAAAAACCTTATGCATGACAAAATTCGACTTGTTGAGTTCTTTCTGCAGAGGACAAATGGAAAAAAATATATATTGCAATTGCTTCAACATTCTATTATTTCACAAAGTAGCGAGCCTCTAGATTTAACCCTGATCGCTGGAATGTTTGACAAATTGAACGAAAATTATAGAAGTTTTTTGGATGTTGAAATGCAGAACCAGGTATGTTATTTATTAGATGTGTTTTTAGCTGTTAATTACATCCAGAAATAGAGTTTCAGGATTTTTTAATTGCTTTCATATTTTTTTAGATGTCACTTCCTGTTTCGGGAAAGTCTGAACGACTCGCATCCAAAGGAATTGTTCTTGTTGATCAGCAAGATTTATACACTAGCATTTTTTCGAATTTTGCTAATTCCAGCAACATGACGGATCAGCTTATTGTCGTTATTTTAACGGAATATAAGGTAATAGAACTTTTAAACACGTTTAATTTGCAGGTGGTAAAAAGTCGGTCAGGCAAAGAAGAGGGATTATCCATGAGTAGTTGGAGCTTAGTTTGGTTGGTCTTGTTCCTCAGAAATGCAAATAAATCTTCATTAATTTTAGCCATGAGCTCCTCATCCTCAATGAAGGCGTAGGGTCCGCTAGTTCGAGGGCTGTTGCCAGGTGCAAAATCGAAAATTCTTCGGAACCAATTCGTTCTGTGCGTTGGCACTTCCGTTCTTTTTAAACCCACATTTTTTCGCTATTTTTCGCAAAGTTCTACGTTGGATTCCGTAGGATGTAAACAGCTTTCCAAAATAAGTCTCAATATAATCAAAAACCACACGATCTTCTGAACTAACAAATAATATGCAAGCAACACTGGTTCTTGTATAAGTTGAACTTTCAC
>JAAXNX010002724.1:0-12511 GCA_036491905.1 Folsomia manolachei
TACAAAAAGAAAATACTTTCTTTGAGCCCCGGCTTGACCTGACTTGTGAATCTTGTTTACAAGATTCATTGGTAGATGGAAATCAAATAAAGCTTTCTCCACCAACCAACCAATGTCATAATGTAATGTCAAGATAAACCAAGTCAAGTCAGAGTCAGAGAAAAAAAGCGGAATGACATAAAGGGAGAGAAAGGCCAAGTGAAAGAGGAAAACCAAAGAGGAAAACCAATCCTGTTTTCTCCTTTGTCACCACATCACATCAAAAAAACTATGGGATATTGGATTAGATTACTTTTGGGGCTTGACTTGGGGTTGATGCAATGCAATACAAGAAAGATAAAACAACAAAGGAAAAATTGGATGGACGACAGTTCCAAATGGAAAGAACAAAACAGCGGGATGGAGAAAGTTACAGACATGGAATAACTGACTTGGATTTGGAAAGAAATGACATGACCAAAGTAAATTGTATAACTTGTAACCCGACTTACTTTGACTATTTGAGGATTGTCCTGAATCTGACGCGTTTTTGGAACTGTGATGATTATCTGAAGACTTTTGATCGGCTAAACTAGACCTGAAATAAAATAAGAGAACAAAAAAAACAATTTTAAAATGTGTTCAAGAATAGCTCAGAATTTCCAATATTATGGAACTATTCAATATTTAGAGGCCGTGGGATTTTAAAGCTTCTTAAAACATGCTCCATTATTATTTACATGATCGAAGTTAGTTATCGTATTTTTACCATGAAAAAGGATTCTCCGATTTAATTTTCATATCAATCCCGTCAAAATGATTTTGCACATCAACATCTTGTCCAATCCCATTCTTCTCGCCGCTGCTGCCACTGCCACTATATTCTCCTACTACATCCATAATTGTCAACAATGGCGGTGATGGTGTTAAACGGATGTCGTCCTCATCGTCAAAGATGGACATGTTCGCCAACAAGCTAAGATCCATGATCTTGTCCATTTCCACATCCACATCAATGTCAGAACCATAACCATCGCTTACTGAGGTCAGTGCCGATACTGCAGTTATAAGTGGAGGTGGAGAAGATGGCGCTGGATTAACAGCAGGACCAAACTTTACACGGCGTTCGAACTTCCGTTTCGGTTTTCGACCTCGTTTCTTGGGCACTTGAGATTTGGGGCGTTGAATTGCCTTCTTCCTTCCTTTCTTCCCTTTGACCAAAGTTGGGCGTGGGCTGTTGTCATTTTCTTTCGGAACTGGTGCAGGTGGAGGTCCAGGAGGGGTAGGTGATTCCCATTCCCGGCGTCTCCAAAATATTGGTGGTATTTGACCACAGTACATGCAAACGCAGATATGAGATCCTAATCCGATTTCACCTGCCGTCGTGACCCCGTTGTTACTGATATTTGCTCGTGATGGTGAAAGAACTGATCCACACCCAGACAGCATTCCCAACCCCTTCCGCCCATCTCTCAATCCAAGAAGTAGGGATGCTGCTGCATAATCGGAAAAAGTCTCGGGACATGAAGATCTTCGACTGAGGTCCAGAGGAACGTTAATAATCTCATCAGAGTCGTCATACGCAGCATTAGAAGACCTATTTTTCGTTGGTTGACCAAAGAAAGAGAAAACAAAGACAGAAAATAATTAGAATTATGAATATAATGAAAATTTCGAAACTTCGACATAAATCACTACAATTAATTTCACATCCCTTGCCATTTTATCGGCTACACAACGCCAAAAAGGATACAAGTTTATGAAA
Source organism: Folsomia manolachei (assembly GCA_036491905.1). Lineage (NCBI taxonomy): Eukaryota > Metazoa > Arthropoda > Collembola > Entomobryomorpha > Isotomidae > Folsomia > Folsomia manolachei. The sequence goes on from JAAXNX010002724.1 coordinate 1,745, forward strand.
CAATGCTATTTTTTGCACATCTACAACGCAAATACGGTGAATGAGCAAAAAACTTATTTAAATAGCAAACAAGATAAAGCGCTTTCCTCAAAAAATTATGAATCCTAAAATCCCAACGTTAGCCCTTAATTAAACCACAATTATAAAGCCACGTACCTAATGATTATCGTGATGAGCATCATTTTTATGTGTTCCGACTAAATGGTGACCAAGTCCTGAGTGACCACCCAGTCCAGGTCCTGGTAACAGAGGGGAGAATCCTCTATAGAAATCACTGCAACACAAAATTATAATAAGTTCATGATAACACTAATTTAACCATGATTATGATAACAACAATATTTAATTATTAGAAATTAATGCATTTTAATTATTGCTTACCTAGGAAGGGACGTTGGAAGGGATGGAGGATAACTTCTAAATCCACCAGAGCCTCCAGGACTTCCAGCGCCCGAGATCGAGGGATACATCCCTTGAGGCCTGTGATTACGTCGGATTTCAAACAATTAGTAATTTGTCAACTATCCACTAAATTGTTGTTCAAGTCAATTATTGCGAAGTAATCGGAACGCTCCTCAAGAACGTTATGAAGTCAAGAAGAATTCTCTTTGTAAAGAAACCAGCCGAACACTGAGCAGCCTCATTCATTAACAGCGGAATAACAAAACGTCGGCTAATCACTCACAAACGACTCTGACCATGCCGGCAGACTAACTCAAGTAGTGGACCAATACGAGTTGTGTTGTGGTTAGTAAGTCGCAATGGTAATCAGTTATTGAGTCATGTTCAGTCTTGTCTGGAGTCAACTTGACAAAAGGAGAGAATAATAAAATGAAGTGCTTACCAAGGGGACTGAGATACTTCAGGTAGACCGGCGTAAGGGTACTGGATACCGAAGGGGTAGGGTCTGGACAAACCTGGAGAATAAGAAATACGAAAAATTTAGATACCTAATGTCTTGAACGTATGGATGTAATTGCTCTATAAATAAGCGTTATTAAACGTCTCACACCTGTCCAGTTCTTGATATACGTTTAAGAAACTATCCTAGGATTCCTAATTCGTACCAGCTCAACCAACCATTAATCCCTTTATTACGTAAACAATGATGGGCGAACGTTTTATGGTTCGGAAGAATTGGTGCGGTTGCCGAGAAGTTTTGCGTAAATTCGTTCTTACCAAAAATTCTCTAGAGAAAAATCCCGTAATTTACCAGGGTATTGAATACTTAACAAACCACCCTATTCCGAATTCGGTTGATTGAATTCACTCCCGAATTTGGAGATGCGCACTCAGCAAATTTCCATTGTTTCACTGCCTCATATATTAGCGAGTACTTGGAGAGGATTGATTTTTTATGGTTGCCTTTCTCTCCGGCCACATTTCCCTATTTTACTCTGGATAATCAAGCAAAACCTCTTCATCATGTTTTAACCACTTGAGTTTGAATCCGAATTCGGATTCTACCCACCGGGTGTGGCCGCATGTCCGAAGCAATACTTGAGTGCTTACAGCACTCTTGTTGAGGAAATAAATCCAGTAAAATGCATATATGCATAACTCCATTTCATTACTTTCCAATAAATAATTAGGACTTGGTCAAGTGCCTTGTTGAGTTTGGTTGGATTTTAGTCGGATATTAAGTGAATCCTAATATTTGCTCTAATTACTATTTGTTATGAGAATTTGTTCTATTGGTTGCAAACATAATTTAATGTTGGACAACTCAAAACTTTATAAGTAACTGGATTGTGTTTGAATCTTGTCTGTCATAAAATCAAGCAACATTCGTAATTTACAAGGTGGAAACAAGTTACATCAAACTTTTCAATAATACATAACTTTACTTTCTCCTGCATAAGAAAGTTTGCAAATTTTTCCAAAATTCGTCAACATTTCCCATTGTCATTTTCTGGAAATTATTCAAAATACTCCTACTAACGAGTACCCAGAAGTGCAGGAGGCTCTTCCTTATCAACTTCCTTCATGAATATTTTCATGAAAAGCTCGCAATTTCCACCTGGGAAATATTGAACACTCCCAAACCCTCTCATCTCTAATTGTAATTTGAGACTGGAACCCTTAGATTTGATGGTAAAGTTGACTCCGAGCATACTGCATAATTCAAAATTAAAATTCTTCTCTCACTTCTTCCTTCGTCTCTGAAATAATTCGGGAATTCTCCGAATTTCGGATGAATCCACTCGACTAGAAGGTCGCATTGACACTGGAAAGAAATTCTCAACCCCTTTGGGATCTTTGTCATCCTGTCTTCAGTCGTCATTGGCTTTTTTAAGAAGTCTAACTCATTCTTTTTCTTTATTATATTTGAAATGAAGACATGCACATTATGCGACGAAGAAGGTTGAGCTCCCAAAACTCATTTAAATTGAAGACGGCAACCTATTCAATTATGAATGTCTTTATTTTCACCTCCAATCTTGTGCTTTATTCCATTCCTTCTTATTCCACCAGTAACACTTCCTTATTACAAAATTCCCTTAATATAAACCGTATTATGTATGCACTCATCCAACCATCTTTATCTTGTGTGCCTGTGTAAAAAATAAATGCCAAGCTCTGAGAATTTGGTTCTCTAAAACCCCGAATCCGGGTAGAACTCCGTGTTTATCCTAAAAGATAAGATGAGACACTCAATCCTTCGGTCCCATGGGTGGGTGACTCCTAGTAATTTGTGAGTGACTTGACTTGGATCAATTTTGGGAGTGAATCAAATACAAAGATTTCTCATTTCTTTCCAAGAATCGTCTTGGGATTGGCAATGTCTCTTTGAAAGAAACAATTTCGTCTTTTTTCAAGAATCCTACAATTTACAGGGTACAAATTGTAGGTACAATTTCTGTTCTAGTGCTTTTACCAAATTGAACCCAGGTCCAAATCCCATTATCATTTAAAGGAAAATTAGACAACTGCAAAGATCTCGGGGACTGGATGGCTCAATAGATCCGGAGAAAGTGGATGAATCCAGGAAATCTTGGATATCATTCTTGGGCAGAAAAAAAGTCTCAAATTTTTTGGTAACTGTTTTGCAATATCATTTTTACTATAAAGCCTTCATTAGAGAACTTGCCTAGTAAAAATTGTGTATTTATGCATTACTGATAATTTTAGTAGTGGACGCAAATCACACCATAAACAAAAATGTACTTCATCAATCCGAACAAAATAAACGATACATCAAATCCCAATGATTGCATGGCCACAATATCCATCCATGATCTCGGGATTATTTGTCGGATTATTATTTTATGATTGGAGAGATTCGTTACAGTTGCCACTGAATTTGCTTTGTTGGGTAGTTAGTACTTTGTTGGTTGACTTGACATGAAATATATCCAGCTTGTAAGGATAAATAAGGCAACTGTATGGCTTTGGTTGGGGTTGTAATAACAATCTGGTTGTTATTGTTAGTATTAATAATAGCAAATAATAGTACAAACACCTCACCAGGATTAGATTGGAGTGTGCGGATAGTTAACAAGGAGGGTGTGACTTGACAATGATGAAGCTAATCATGATCACATTCATCACGGAACAATCATACTCAACTAAATCAGACAGTAATACAATTCTGTCTTAAAAACATGAAAAATCCGCAGACGGCAGCGTCGGATCTGTTAAACTTTATCATTACTTTGTTCTGTAAATATTACTAGGAACTCAAAACCTTACAATTTTTAAAAAATCTCAGGTTTTCCACATTTCTTGAAATTTAGTCTCAAACAGTCTCAGAGACTCTTTTTTTTGCTACCCGAAATTCCCCAAAACTCCGCTCTTTCCCTGGCGCCAGGCTCCCGTAAAACCGGGTAACTCCTCTGAGAGTCGTCTAGCCGATGGTTATCCATTAAATTTCATTATCACTCTTTTCCCTGCCTGTCATCTCCTATTTCTTTCCGAGTTCAATATAATATTATCCACTCTGCAAAGAAAACAAATTAAATCTCATCCCCAGGTCTGCCGTCTCTTGTTAATTTTGTCTCTGACTCCGACTCTCCCTCCTTCCCGGGTGGGCAGGGTTGTAGAGAAAGCAAATAATGGAATAAAACCCGGCTCCTTTTGTCCTGAAATATATATTAACTCCTAATCCCAACTTGATCTGGGGGCTTAATTCAACAAAACTCCGACTTTTTGGCGACTCTTCATTTCCAACCCTTTCATCTTCTCCAATAATCAATCGATACCCGGTTCCTGACTTATGAGATAAGTTATCTCCGAAACCATTTCATGACGCAATTATTGCGTCGCAATATCCACTTCTCGCCAAATTACGGAGCCGTCTCCATAAACAAAATTTCGCTATTTTGAACAAAAACCATCAAATTGTAACCCGAAACTTGTACAAAGAGCTTGTACTAAGGAATTCCCGGATCCGGGTAGCACGTAACATTCTACTCCTGAGCTCCGCACCCCCGAGAAATTGAAGGTAATTCGATCCAAGAGAAAGACGGGATGAGGAAATGATTCCATAGATCAAAGGCATCCTGCCGACTTCAATTTAATCAAGACTAATGATCAAACTTTCCGTTTTAATTATCACGTCCATCCCGGAATGTCTCGTCTCTCAAGAACAAAACACCGCAACGCTAACAACAAGCAAAACTCTAAAAATCCATATTCCGCGTTCTCTTTGATTCCGTAACAAAAAACGGTTTAAAAAGAGTCATGAAATGAAAACAGTTAATTGGTTGACTGACTCAAAAGGAGAACGAGGCATGACATCAGAGCAAGAGCAAGGCGACACTTGAATAGTTTTAAGTTGACTAAATAACTAAATAAAGTCCTTTGACTTGATTTCTTTGAACATTTTAACTTTCTCCGACATAACAGTCAAATGGTGGAGATCATTAATGAACGTGTTCACATTGATTGTGAAACTTTCTCCACGACTAAATTTCGTGGAAATCTTGTGTAACATGAAAAATTTCAAAATTTATATTCAACCCCGAAATTCGGTGTCCGAATCCATGCAAAACCCCTTCTTGCTGGAGGTTCGAGGTGTTGGGCACCATAATTTATTTTAGTTTTACTTTTAACTTGACTTTCACTCTCCAACAACTTTCCCTTTGAACTCTTTTGGACTAAAAAGTTTATAAATTTGCTTTGCTTCCTTCCTTTGACTTTGATTTGGTACCGAGTCATGTACATGCCAGTTACTGAACAAGTTAACAAGTTGAAGTTGCCGAAATAGCGGAGGAGTTTTGAAGTAAGGCGTAAAATGAAAGGTTGAATGTATATGTCATCAAAAAGTTTACTTTTGGAAAGTTGCTCATTCGTGTCATCTACAAGTTGTCGGCAATTTATGCTCACAGCTTGTGAAGCCTTTGTCGGGTTGGGGGAGAGCATTTTAAACTTTTTTAAGTAAATGAGAGACGAACTTAAAAGAAGTGTAGAGGAATTTTTTTTAAGAATATAAGAAACTTGAATCGTTTCACAAATTATCCTCCAATCAATTTCTTGCTGTAAACCAATGCCTTTACATGTATTTGCAAATTAATAAAGTAATAAAAACAGTTCAAGATGAGTTTCAGGGTTAAACTGGTTAGAATATCTAATTCACTATGATAAGCTGAACTTTCTCCCACAACTATTTTGTAACTTACTTTTTTAAAAACTTCGCCAAATGTCTCCCATCCCCAAAAATAGACCATATTTCAAACAAACTCTTAAAAACTTTGATTCGCACAAAGGATGCCGACACTCCCGTCTCTACATGACATCATGCCTGATACTCGTCCCGGCCCTCAAAATCTCGGCACCTTTCGCAATCCCAACTGTTTCGCCAATTGTTTCCTTGCATCTGTTCCCTAAGAGAACTTCTCCTGGTTGGCTGACTGGCACTTATCTCATCTCATGTTTAGCTTATCATGTCTTGGGATGCTAAAATATTTGCAAATAACGGAAAACACATTCTTACCGGGATAACCCATATGGGCAGGAGGTGGTTGGGTGAGACCTTCCATCCCATTACAGCCAAAACCAAGGAGCCGTCCAAATCCCATCTTTTCCACCTGAAACAACAACAAACAAAGAAATCATGTAGAGATCAAACATCTGAATATTTTGGCTTAACTTGTAACTGAAGGATGATAAGCAAAGCAAAGCATAATTTTCTTTAACCCTTTATCCTTACACTAATCCCGAGCTAAGTTTGATTTATTAGAAATATTTAGATTTGCTTAAACAAAATTAAATATCTCAACAAACTCTGGTTTGTAAAGCAATCAGGAATTTACTACCACCACAAATTTTGCGTCTTATCCTCTTTAAAAATGCTTTGGGCCAAAAACCAAAAAAGTTTCGGTATAAATCTCATCTCATCCCATTTACAGCTGCAAAATCTACTCTCCCAACATTACTAAGAAATATACACAGGTATCTGTAATTTGGACCCAGATCTCGTCTTTTGGTTGGGTTGGGCACAGCCCTTACATCGTTTTATTCACTCCCTGGCTTAAATTGTGTAAAATGTAATTAATCAGGAACCAGAGCCAGCTTCTCCAGTTGCAGTACTTGAAGATTTTTTGGAGTTGTACAATATTACACCAGGTAAAATTTCAACCCACTCCAAATCTTAATTTCTTTTACAGTCTCTTCAACCAGCCACCCAATACGTGTTTCTTTTATTTATTCTCTCATTTAACATTTGTTCTGGAGGAACATGAAGTAAAGAAAGTAAAATGCGATGAAATAAAATCTTAAAACAAAAAAACAAGCTGTTTCTCCAACTAATGATTCCAAAATGGGTGGAAGCTGGAATAAGTTACTTGACTCTTTTCTGGCTACTTGACTAATTAATTGTTGGAGTGCATGAAAAATAAGAAGTGCCAACTAGGTGCAGTACTACTGTTGCAGAAGAGCTATCATAATTATATCATGGCATGATTTTCGTGAAAAATTACAATCACGAGCCACATAATACGAGCTGGTCAAGTAGTACTTGAAGTAGTCGAGTTATGATTCATAACTTCTGAATGATGTGAGTTGCTACCTGTTCGGAAATTTGATGTGAATGATGAACCAGGCAGTTTAAACAACTTACATAAATTAGGGAGGAGGGCACAAGATCCTGAATGTGTGTGGCATCCTGAATGATGAACATGACAGGCACACAACACAAGTTGGGATGATCTTNAATGATGAACATGACACACAACACAAGTTGGGATGATCTTGTAGTACTTTAAGTATTTTTGCTAATCGTTTAAGCACCTGAAGTTAGTTTGAAAGAGAGCGTAAATTATTGCCTTTTTAGTCTAACTAACAAATGTCAGAAAGAATAGTGCAAAATAATGCCAATTGCACAGTAATTGCTCCAACAAATTAAAACTTCCGGATTGAGTAAATAAGGCGACACTAGAAATATCTGTGAGAAATGAATTACTATGTGCTCATAGATTTAGCAAGATAACCCGTAATTGAAAATTTCAATTCAGACCAATTTAAAACGGACTTTTTTCCTAATTTTCTACAAATCTCGTGCTTGTATCATTCACCGTAAGTCACTTAATACGAAAGGAATCCTTCTCTTTAGCCAAGAAAATCTCCTTCATTTCCAGACATTCCTGAAAGAAAGTGTCTTAAAGATCGGAGTAATTCTTTCTGCTTCACAGTCAACCTGAGACTTACACTCAGCCGTATGTGAGTATCTGTTCAGCAGATTCTGTTGGGATTAGAGTGGAAATTGGAAATCGATGCTGTTTTTATGTTCTTATCCAGCTCCAGGGGCTATGCCTGGCTGGCTTTCTCCTTGAGTCTGGTTCGCTGGAGTTGAGCGATTACCATTAGCGAGAGCGTCGTGGTTGAATGCTTTCTCTGACTTAGGAGAGAGTGGACTGATGTCATATTTATGCCAAATGGAGAAAGAATTGCTCAACAAGCTGAATTAAATCCGAATTCATCCAACTTTAATTTGTCTTCTATCAATTTAATCCAATCCAATCGGAGTCAACTCAATGAAACTGGAAAAGATCGATTTACTTTTATTTTGGGAAAGGTTTCTTTATTTTCTGGATATTTTTTGCGAGAAGATTCTAGATTGAGATTTTTTTGCTCATTTAATTCAGCAAATAATTCCAGCTTCAGCAAAATACGGAATTTGCAGAAATTTTGAGAAGATTATCTTGGTCTACCCACGCTACTTGTGGTCGCGTTGCCAGTTATGATAACTAACAATAAGTTATCAGAACTCATTACAGTCTGTAAAAGTTTGAGTTTAATTTTGACTAGAAAACATATTATCTTCATCTCATTAAATTTCTTGTATACCTGCCAAGAAAAGCAATCCAAGCAAAGCAATCAAATTCAAGTTATTTTCATTTCTAAATGTGTTTCTGTCTATCTATCCCAAAAATGAGATGGAATTCTGAATTGTCTCAACCCAATCACTTTTCTCCTACACTCACCGTCAATCATTTGTTGAACTAAATATAAAAACCAATCCCACCAAAAGAACAAAACAATACCTGCCATCTCAGGGCCAGACATTCTGTAACAATCTTTTTGTTTTTCTTTGAAAATCAAAATGTGTCAAAAACAGAAAAATATCTCGAAAAAAATGACAAAAATCTTATTTTGTTCTCACTTTACATCACTACAGACAGATGCGGAAGTGGATTAGAAAGTCCATTACTTTTGGTTGGACACCATAAAATAAAATGTCCAAATCCAACATCTGCATCATCTGCCTGCCATTGACATTCATAAATAATGGGAGTCTTTGTGGAGTAGTATTGTTTTGTAAGTTTTTTCAATCTTATCACTAACAACATCTCAATAATAACGGTGAATTCATAAATCACGCTGTGAGAGGGCTGCTTTCTGCTTAAACGCGGATAATTACGAGGTTTGTTTGGATGAGGGAAAAGATCAGCATCAGGGTTGATTAGAGATTTGAGAGTGCAGGAAGAAATTAGTCATTTTCAAAAACTATGCGAATTTACAAGGTTTGAAGCCAAAATGGGTTTATAGATTGTTGCAAAAAAGTTCGTTGCACTGCTAGACTCTTGCAGAGTCAATGAAGCAGTTTGCCAATTTATTGCAATTTAATTTGCAGTCCTGGATAAAATTACAAATGTATCTCATAGGATAAGGGTCCTCTCCTTATCTTAAAATCTCAATACATCCCTTCATTACTTATTGCATACTCCAAAATAATCTCTCCATTACAAGATTCACAATCAGGACCCCTTCTAAATAATGTGAGTGCAACGACAGATGCAACCCAAAACAAATGGCTCGCCATTTATTTGAATTGTAGAAAATAGTTGTTCAAATGTCAAACATGATCTGGATCAGTACATTTTGATTTGAGATGGTTCACTGATTAAGCAAAAGGGCCGCCTGCATAATACAGCCTCACTCAATGAAGCCCTTTGTGTCAACCTCATTGTGTTGCAATGGTTGTAAGTAATCTCTTGGATTGGAGAGTGAGACTCAAAGGGTCCATCCAATCAGATGCTATCTTTTTGTCCAGGCAGACTGCTGGATAAGGAGTCCTTATTAAGGACGGAAAACGGTATGTCACATGTCACAACGGAGTGTAAAGAACACATTTTTATTCCTGGGTAGAATGCCTTTCAATTCTTGATCACATCCATAAACAAGCCCCACACTGATTATGATGCCATTAGTAAAGGAAAGGTGCACTTTCTCCCTTTTAAGAGAATTACTATTCCTGGGTAGAATGCCTTTCAATTCTTGATCACATCCATAAACAAGCCCCACACTGATTATGATGCCATTAGTAAAGGAAAGGTGCACTTTCTCCCTTTTAAAAGAATTACTCTCCAGCACACTTCCAACTCCAGTAACTTATCGGATAAGATCTTTTTGGTGAGTTGGGTTTTATCAAAATTGTGCAATTTCATTCCAAAAGTGTGCAAAATTCAAAACTTGCCAATTTTGCCTAACCCAGAGCGACTATTCCAACCTTGTTACAATGCTCATCTCTTTTTAGCCCGTGAGAATTTTATTTCTTTATCCTCTCCCCTCGCCTCATTTACATTTTCTACCAGACATCCAGTTAGTTTTATGCTAACAACCCGAGCCGAGACTCCAGTTAGTGAGAGGCTTAAAAAGAGTGAAAATGGCGATGGTGATAGTCTTTTCCTTTAAAATTCAATACGGGTCGGTTTCTTCCTCGCCTTAAACAACCCGCGAGCCGAGACTCCAGTTAGTGAGAGGCTTAAAAAGAGTGAAAATGGCGATGGTGATAGTCTTTTCCTTTAAAATTCAATACGGGTCGGTTTCTTCCTCGCCTTGCGTTCCCACCCTAATGATTCCAATTCCGACTTTGGATGGAATTCCAATTTACCAGGCTCAAAGGAAGGACCGAATTTCTCCGCGTGCGAGTAAAATAATATTTTACTTTTACTTTAAACCCGAAGAGCAGCCAACCAAATGACGCTACTGCAGCTAACAAAATCCTTTGAAATGGAAACTCCACATTTCATTTCATTTAGAAACAAAACAAATAGTGGTCAGCCATTCCATGTTCAGAGAATGATAATGAGATGGTTGCATTTAAATTACATTTTACACAATTGTTCATAAAATCGTTATCAAACTACTCTTAGAGACTACTAGATTTACACCTTGCTAGTTTGGAAGATTATTAAACTTTGCAAAAAAGCTAAAACGACTATCAAAACTATTCAAAACCTTAATTTTTGCAAATTCTCAAAACCTGCATTTTACAAGTATTACTTACTACAAATACTTTTTGATAAAAGGTTAAAATCAACTTTT
>JAAXNX010002725.1:0-12511 GCA_036491905.1 Folsomia manolachei
AACTAGATAGGAATATGGCTTGGGGTGAATGTTCGTACACTCACGTGATTTACATTAAAACTAGAATTGAGCCAAATTAAATCTGATACATGAACATTATTGAATACACGGCGAACTACAGTGGATTTTTTTCTAACATTATTCTGATGATTATACTTTTTTTAGTAAGCACCTGACAAATTGTACATAAAAAGTCTATCAATGTGCAAATGTAATTAGAAATATAACCATTTATACACACCTGCAGATACATTATGTCCGTCTTTTCACCGGAACTAAATAACACTCCCGGTCATTACTGACAAAGTTCCATAATAATTACTATGAGCGACTATCATTGGTATTTGGTAACATCGTTATAATATAGTTGTATCACCCATGAAAATACTGAGTACACTAGGTTGCTTTTTGGTATTGCTTTTGCGACTTAAAATTACTAACTACTAACACCAAACGAAACCAAACAATTTATGAATAATTAAACGGTTGAAAAAATAGTGAAAAACGTTTTCAAATTACAAGTACATCACAATGTAAATGAGACCCAAGTTTATCGTGCTTCTAAAATACATAACTAAAAGCTACCAATACTCCAACTCTTCAATAATGAAGCAATACGAAATAATTTTTAGCAATTTGTACTGACAATTTGGTGTTAAAAATGTTAAAATTAAAATAGTACGGAGTTTGTTTACGTAGCTCAATTGGAATTCGAATGGACGATTGATTTTGATTTCGAGGATGAAGAATTTCCATTAGTACCGATTGGATGAGGCGTTGAATTGCTAGAAAGAACATACGCAGGTGGGGTTGCATCGGCCAGGACCAAACACTCATCTAATGTCTTGATAAAAGTATCACACGTAGCCGAGAGGAGGATTGTGGACTCGTCCAATTTCTAAAAGCGCAAACGAGACATAAAATGAAAATTGACACATGAAGATTGTCTGTTCTTGTTCTTACATCAACATCAGGTCCCTCCTTTGCTTTCGCAGCTTCTTTGATTGAATGAACTTGTTGCATAAGCAGGTCACAGTACAATCGGAGTTCGGACTTCTTACTTTTTGCCACATCAGACAATTGTGATAAGTTGGACAGCAACGGAGGGTTGGAATCTGGTAGTTATTTACGACATTTGTTTTAATAACAGACCTATGCTTTAAAATGCTTAATATAAATCCCTACCTGAACTTTTTCGTGTTCTTGACACAAGACCCTGTGCTTTGGCCGTGCCCAGCGCTGCGACAGAGAAATAAATCGAGGAAACGAATATCAAAGTTATGAAAAAACCTCATCTCTGAAGAACAATTGAAGTTTAAAAATACTAACCAACCAACCACTGTTGCCTTTCAGTGGGTGAGCCAACTCGAACGTAGATATGTTGTTCTCCAGGAATAACGATGTCCAATCTTAGCAAGTCCGTCTGGTGAACTGTTAAGCATAAAATGATAAAATCATCAATCAACATATTATTACTAAGACATCTTATACCAAACATATAAGCTCACCATTAATATTACATGCTGCCAATAGTACGGACCCTTTACAGCCTTGACTAACTTCCTCCTCAGAGGAATAATAGGACAACACTCCATCTTCTAAAATAAACCATCTCGGCTGCCATCCTAATTGATAACCAAATTCCAAAATTAAAATTACAAGCTTTTTCTTCCATTGATGTGATTGATTGTATATCAATTGTATTACTCACCATTCCAATAATTGGTCCATTTCCATAAATTCCCTTTCATGTTGTGACCATAACGTGCTGAAACAGGATGATATTTCCGTTTTGACACAATATCCACGACACGATACTGCACCGAGTTAAAAATTCAATCAGCCCTAAAAAACAATTGGGAATTATGTGGTGTAAAATACTTTTTTTCTTCGGTTAAAATAAAGTTCCAGATAATTGGAGTTTAATCCAGTTAGATTACTTAAAAATTGGCCAGCTGAACCAGAGCTGGTAAACAGGATTTTGACGGATCACAGATGTTTTTTCTTTACCCAACCTGTATAGTGATGAGAGAGACATCTAAAAATGGGAATTGCAACTTACGCTGGCCTCATCAAGTCGTTGCCAAAGTATTGGGGTCCTTAGCGTTCGAAAGACCAATTTGTAACCTTGTTTGTTGTGCAATTTTATTGATTTATAGATATAATGCAAGGTATCCGTAATTTAGAATAGCTGTTAAACATCAAATTGATATTGATGTCATCAATTGAACGCATTCTTTTGCATGTACCGTTCGCAATTCCAATTTTGTCTTCGTACAAGAAATATGTTTCCGCTTCCTCCTTGACATTTTGTTTTATGAGGAAACCGTTTATGGCCTAGATAAGCGGAGCCTACCACTTTGTCATAACTATTCACTTTCTCCCATATTTATTACGAATGCAGTAAAACATTTTTTAAAGTTGTGTCGTATGTAGATATAAACCGAGATACAACTTAAATGCTTCATACTTTGGAGAAAACACATCTAAGAAAAGATACGTCTCTGGCAAATGCTGAAGCATTTGAACAAGTTTGATTTGTTTTCGGGAGGAGAAAGTAGAATGTTGCGGCATAAATAATAATCCATATTTATGATGACTTGCTACGTTATTATTGTTCACACGTCCGGGTGTCAGATTCATTTAGATGAATAAGTATCGGTTTAAATGGATTATCCGGTCGAGGGCGAGGATTCAGCTCAACACACAAGAGTTCTAGCATTTTATTTAAAAGGAGCAGATGTGTGCTTAATCCGCATAAGTTGTGGTTGCCATTAATTTTGTTTGATTTTGAAATTTTCTCAAAAAAATTACTCAGGATTTGAATATCTTACTACTACATAGTTTGTGGAAAGGTTTTTGTGTCAGTATGCACTCTAAAAATTCAATGTATTAATAACACTGTAACGTGTGTTGACTATGACGAAAGTATGTTTATAGCTTCCGGCATATTTGCTCAAGTCAGTATCTAAAACGGCGAAATAAAAAATCATAGTACTCTTACTGCAGATCAGAGCCATCAAATATTGTACGCCTCCAGCCCATTTCTCCAATTATGTGAAGTACCAACTCTCATCCTGATCTTTCTCCGTCCATCCAATTCATTCCGTTTATGGTATGAAATACAGCCAGTCACCAGAGCAGTTTTGCTTGTTGTACTTGTGCCCTTTTTGCTGTACATTCTTCCAACTCTCTTTTCTGTCCATCTTCCCCATTTCATTGCATTGCATTTCTTCTGTCGGTGTATGAAAATTTTGTTGGAGTGGATATGATAACCATAGTGGTGAAAGGACTCTTCTCCAACCAACTCCAAAAGCATTCTAACTTTTTCAAATCAGTCCTCCGTGGAACTCAAACAGAGTCAGAGTGGTTCAAGTACAATGGGCTGTTGCTCTAGAGCTTCATTCAACTTTCTCATCTCGCCAACCAAACCAGGCAACAAATCCAATCCAACCTCTTCACTTCCTCAGCCTCACTTTCTCTTTCCTCCCAAAAACTTGAATTCTCAAGCTCCGTTTTAAAGTCAGCTAACCAGATTCCGTACTTGAACAACATTTAAAAGTTTCATAGGTGTTGGTTTTACATTAAAGTTTGTATAAATTTAGAGACACAAGGTACACGCATCCGTACACACTTTCAAACAGTTGAACTTGTATGAGAAGAAAGGCGAAAGTAAAGGTAGATATAAGTTCAGTCAGGTGAAAATTGGAGCAGAATTTCTGAATTTAAGCAGAATCCTTACCCACTCAGCTATCAGACGAGTCATTACAGATTTAGTAAGTGAAATCGATAACTCTTTACATCAACAGAGTAGGTAAATAAAATCATCCTCCCATTTCATTCACTTCCACTCAACAACACCAACACAACAACAACACTAAACCAAAACTGAGGGAAGATTTCGGAATAACCCACCAGACCGAAAGATTAACTCACATCAGGCTCTCTCCAATTACGGGGTCGCTGGCTTTCACCGGAGAAAGCTGCCACTCATAAAACAGATTTACGTCAACATAGCCATTACAAAATTCCAGTCTCAAATTTGCATTTACCCAGTTTACTACAATATAATTGGGATAATACACTACGTTACATTTTGTAATTTTACGCCGCATTGAAAACTTACACTATCTGGTGGGTGTCAAGATCGGAAACAATCCTGGAGAAAGCTTAATCGTGTAAGGATCAATCAAGATGAAGGATATTTTGATCTACAGCTGCTTCTTCTCACAAATATTTCTCCTGGTGAAAGCAGGTATGTTTACTTCAAAAGTCCGGCAAAACTACGGACTTTGTTTACTTTCTCTTTTTCATGATACATAACATCTCTCGTATATATTTTGGGTGTCACTCAGGCTAAAGTAATTGATTGCCTGCTCAAATTATGAAGGACTGGTTCATTTTTTTGCAACAAGCGAAAGTCTTGCACATGTTTGTTTCTCTGGTTGTTCAGATAGTGCCAAATGTGTTTTATACTGTCACTTAATAATTACCAAAAGCATATTTTTTAGTTTCAACAGTACATACGATCCAGTCCAAAAAGTGCGAGATAATCTCAAAGTAGCCATATAATTTTTAGCGTAACAAAAGACGGGCGTAAATAAAGTCCAGCAAACGAAATCCTCTTTTTCTTGCTTCATGAATTATAAATTAGGGAGACTACAAAAAATGAGCTTCTAACAAAGAGCAAAGCCAGAGCAAAGCAGGTCGGGCCTATCCATGTGAATAAGGTTTACATAATTTCAGCATAAAAGGGAAAGTAGCTAGAAAACAAGCTTTCTTAAACTGAACGAGCTGTACTGAGTCCATTTTGTTGGTAATTTGTTAAACTAACTGCCAGCAAAAAGAGCACACATCTTGTTACAAGTAGTAGAAAATGAACTGAGTCCATTACATTAGACAAGACTATTTCCAAGAATACTTTGGATAAAATAAAATAAATGGTCTGAAGTGAATCTGATTCTCTCCCTTGAGTGTTGTTTTCTCTTTGTGACTGAATGTAACATCGTTTGCATTGGACTCGTTATAAATTTACTCTAGCTTCTCCTTACCACATTCACAGATTTTGTTAGATATTTCACAGAATAGCTGTTTTCAATGTATAAGTTGTAGCAAACAGAAGATGATTCAATACGGTTGAACTACCCAACAAAACCGTAATTTTGACACTTATTGCTTGGCAAACAAAAAGCATGCCAAGCGTAAGGCTGTTATGAGCTGACTCTAACCACATTTCAGTTAATTGGAGGTCATGTCTACCGTTAATTTGTGAAATGAGTTGGAATTCATAGACTGTGATTAAACGTGGTTTGTATCCTTTCAACAATGTTTTCTGTTATTATGCACGAGGTACTATGTTTTCTTCATGCACGGATTTCCTTTCTCTTTTTTGTCTCCCTTTCCGCAGTCATTGCCAGTGAGTGTGTGCGTAATTTAATGCAATGTCCTTTATAAGATTCCTTTTACCATTTGTTTGTTTCTTCTTTAGCAGAGTGGTTTGTTGGTGACTACGTGCACGGCTGACTTTCACCATACACGCAATAAATACTAAGAACCGAGAGCACAAACTTTGTAACTTTCTCCTCGAATTTTGGTACTTGGTTGGTCATTGCTTTCAACGCATTACTAGAATTTTCTGTACTGTTTTATATGCAGAGCAATTACGGAAGATAGTGTTATGTAATGCATACTAATCAGCGAATTGTAATGGTTTTTAGTTATTTCCAGCATCATCAGCACATTATTTGGCGTTATTTATGAAGAAATCCTTTCCTACTGTTCATTATACCGTTTACAACCAAGTTGTAAAATGCAAATCTTAATTACGCACATTTTCGGTGGATGGGAATCTAAATCTCAGGGCAGACACTGTCTTGCATGATTTTGTAAAATTAAGGACAGGAGTATTGCTGAGATAAACGTTTAATGTTTCAGACGTGATGTCGTTTCGTCTTAATAATTGTTTGCAATTGTTCCATATCTACTCATATACTTGATGCCATCAAACGGTAACGGCAACTTGCATTACCGAAACTTTTAGCGTCTAATATATAGCGCAAATGCCTTCACAGTTATAGTAAATTGAAAGGTTTATTTCCACAGAATAAAATTTCTGTTATTTCTTAATAACATATGTGATACTAATTTATTTGAATTATGCATATAATGTACATCAGTTATTCAAATAAAACCCACTTACTCGGTAACATTATTGCATTACCATGATTAAATACAGTACTTTATTTCAAAACGGAAAACAGATATTGCAAATTCTCGTTTAGAATTTGGAACAAGAATAAATTTTTTGTGGCAAATTCATGTATCGAAAACTGGGTCAAGAACATCGAATGTAAAATTCTGTCAGGTTGTCATTGTATTGCAAATTATACAGTCCATTACTAGTACAAGAACAAAGTTGATTTCAATACCGGTCTTGCGAAAGAATTCAGCTCATTCAGAACTAACATTTTGATATCCAAGGTTGAATTCTAGTGATGACTAAACTCTCCGTATCTCAAAGAAACAAAGATATTGCAGCTATTAGTTGTTGGATAGTTTGATGTAGTAAACGAACTCTATCGTTTTGCACAGGAGCCACCAAAATGCCAAACTACGCCAGCTATTCGGCTTCCGGATGTGCTTGACTTGGTGAAAGTTGGAATTCTGGAAACTCTCAGCATCAATTAATTAACTAACGACTACTAACGAGGAGAACAGACAAAGAGAGATAGAAAGTGAAAGGAGAAGTGAAATAATAAAAGTCATGATGAAATGAATCCCATGCACGTGCGGCGTCAGCCACACGACGTTAACGTATCTGCCAAAGTTGGGTCGAGGTTTTGGTGTGAGATGTGGACGTGACTGACTGCCGTGCGATTCGAAGTTGGATTTAATTGACAGCTTGATAAGAGCTGCTAAAAGAAAGGTTTACAAAACTCGCAACATTTTTGTGTGCACCTCCTTGATAGTGGTCGCACCTTTTCCGCAGTTTTTACAGAACCTTTGTAGCCAACTCTTTTAGCCAATAATTTAAGAGTTGGATGTTCGTCGTGATTCAAACTTATTTAGAATTTGGAAGAAATATGGCCTTCCACTCTTAAACTTACAGCAATATTTATTACTCCAATCCAATCTTTATGGCGTTGCGTCTAAGATGGAGAGGGGATTAGAAAATGAACTCTTTCATATCTGTCTTATTACAGGAGAGTGGTTGAGAAATGTTGGTCATTCGAACACGAACTTGATCATTTTCTTTCTCTTCCCTTGGGTTAGATGCTAAACCAAAAAGTGGTAGATGAGAACAGGGAACAAAATGGAGTCATTATCTTTATCTCTAGCAGCATTTATTATGGTGGCATTCTTTCTTTGCTCTTATTTTATGTCGTATGGAGTATGATGCACTCTTTGTATGGTCACAGTGCTGTGGGACAAGATACGGCTGCCAGTTTTTCACCAGAGGAAGAAAGTCATTCGTATTTTTGATGCCAAAACCACCGCCACGAAATAAAATATCCGGTCAAATGTACTTCCCTTGTGTATAAAGTAGAGCTAGTAATTGTAGCTAGGAGGATGTGAGAAAGTTATTAAACTTCTCCCATTGTTCCTTCTTTGCTAATCTTGATACCTTTCTTTGTATTCGTCGTTCATTGTGTTAGATATGAATCCGCAATAAATATATATTGGCTGCATTTGTCCTTGAGTAATGAAAATATTATATTGCAAATGAGGTAGAAAGTGTTAAGCATGAGGTTGTCGGTCGATCCTGCATTACCAGGTGTGTAAAGTAGTATGCTCGTACATGAAGTGATTAAGGGCTATCTGTTATGGAATGAAACATATGGCAGGCAACACTGGATTTTGTGCCAAAGAGTTGAAACTTTCCTAAAAGTCAATGAAGTGCTTAATTGCATTGCCTGCCAGGAAAATATCATGCAAAGACTTCTTGTCCCAATCTTATGGAGGTGAAGTAGCTTTACAATTTCATGGAATTTTTTTGGGAACAAGTTTTACCAACTTTTTTACCTATTCAAGTTTCACTTCATTCTTTTTTCCTACTTTTATTTTCGGAGGTTTCCAACGTCGAGCCGTCACTGATTGAATTGCAATTGACAACTTTTTCCCTTCTTACCTGCCCATTGTATTCATTCCAATAGCTCCAGTGAGTCTGCTTCATTGCCTTCATTTGGCTTCAGACGTGCGTTTTTTGATAAAAGTCACGAACAGGCAAATAAAAGGATGTAATGAAATTCAATTTGAGTGGATTTTCAATTTTCAAATGAATTTCTTATGTCGCAAGAAGAATTTTTGCAAAATTCGAAGTAATTTTAATGGAGTACTAGAATAGCAAAAAATTCAGCAAAGTCTATAAGCTTATGCAAAGTAGAGTCTTTGATGAGCTTAGGAAGGTAAAGACGAATATGAAAATCATTTTGCAAAGTCATGCGAAAGTAATTTTCTTTGCGGAAATGAGATTTTGACAGAAGAATGTGACTGGAATTTTAAAGTTTTATTTTTTGCAAGCAACTTTGTGTTTGACTTTGCTTGCTTTTTTTGCTTCGGGTAATGATGCATCGTCCAATCCAAGTTTGAAAATTTACATAGGTTGACATTCAGCCTTGATCTTGGTAGAATATGACAGTTTTTTTCAAAATACAAAACCAAAAGAAAACAAGTATAACTATTCTGTCACATACGATCCCAATGTTTCAAATTTTGGCCAGGAACGAAGTGCAGTAAAAGACAACGCAATAAAATTTTCCACCAACGAAGAATGGAATACCACTGAAATGTAAATCCGTTTCATTCACGGCTGTATATGACTTATTGCTGCTGCTGTTGGAGACTTTTATTTCTATTTCAATTCCGACTAAGCAGACACAGGGGATGAAGCTAAAAGGGACGAACGACCCGTGGTGAAAGTCTGGCAATAAAAGTGTTTATTCCCAAACAGCTCTTTCTCGAACAATAGCTTATCGTCAATCGTAGTCACTGAATCTAGTTCTTTCCCTTATTCTCATACTTGGAGGACAAAGTCTTCCAACAAAGTTAAAAGCAAAATAGGATAGGCTAAGAAGTGGATGATGCTGGATGCTATTTGTTACATACCAACCACTAAATTGTGAGAAATAAAGAAGACTGCTCAACTTCAACTCAGTAGTGCTCGCTGGAGAGAGAAAGTCAAGTCAAAAAGCTTCTTTCCTGTCTGTCTTGTCCTCTTTCCTTCATACAAGAAGTGGTGAGTTCTATTTTATGGTATATGAGTTTGAGGGATAGAGACCTAATCGAATCACTGAATTGTAACGCATCACAGCAACAATTTTGGCTCCTAATAACCAGTCAAGCGGCAGGGTAGAGTATTTGGTTGGGCAATCTCAAAGTCCTTTATTCCTTGGATTAGTAAATAGTATAACGTGGGATAGGTTGCCGATTCTTGGATGTTCAAAACCAAAGACAAAGATGGAAAAGTAATAGAACATCGGGTAAAAGGGTTAAATGTCGAAAAGGACAGACCGGGTGGGTAGTATTAAAGGATATAATGGTGTAATTTTGATTGGCCTTCGTTTTCTCCTGTCTCGTTTGGTTGGGTTGGTTTGCAGATAGTTTGGGTCAGATAACGGATGTCTGACAACCAAATCGACGGAAAATTCAGGAAAGACTTCAATCTTTCTGTGAAGTGAAGCATTTACTACATACCCACCGTTTTGGTGAACAAGTTCAGAATTGAATGATGCTCAATCGGTTTCTTTCTCGAGGCGGATATCAAATCAAGCTATTTTACTTCGTTTTTTCATCTACTTATAACGGACTCATATATAAATTTAATACTGTCCAGTACGAGATCCGAAATCTGGAACTTTAAATTCGATCCTGTTCAGTCAACTCCAGCTTTTTTATTTCTTCCAATTCATAGCTTCATGGAGTGATTCGATAAAGGCAAAAAAGGTTATTGCCTACTCCATGAAAACGTGCCTTCATACTCAACTCTTCACATTACAATAAATCAGGGTTCGGAAAAATCCTGGGGTTTTATTCCCGAAATATTGATCACAACGAAATTCTACTTACTTAGGTATACGACATAATTTTTAATTGGGTTGCATTGGACTAACCTTATTAACCATACGAAATATAAAATATTGTTGATACAAGTCACTTACGGATATTAAAAAACAAACAAAAAATTGGCGATTTTATAGTTATTTTGAATTGGTCATATGAATTTAAAGTAAATGCTTCCATTACCAAGCTCAAATCATTGAAATTTTAATAAAACTTCAATCAACACTAGTAAAACCCAAATAACATGGTAAAACCCTTTGAGTTTTATTACTTTGATACAAGCCAAATACAACCCAATAAATCAGGGTATCGATTACTCTGCAATAAATAAATAAACGATGTTTAGATCTGAAGCACCAAAACTCGATAAAAATGTATAGGAATGCGCCCGTGCAACGAATTGACATTTGTTATTTGTGTATGAGACGAGGATGAAATATTTTGGACTTTACAAACCGGAACTATACAACTCCAATGCAGGTCGTGTCTCTTCAGAAGAAAGCAATATAGTCGACTGATGTAGAGACTGACTGCATTCGTCGAATTCTGAGTCAGAATTTCTGACGCTATCTTCGCATGTATGTGGGACTGTGAATGAGGTCCCGTTGTATGTGAGATTTATAAATGACAAACACATGGAAGTTTGGCTGACAGTAAGGCAGACTGATTTGTCACAGATTTTACACAATTGAAAAAGGGTTAGAGACCGGGTTCAATTTCATGTCACTGCGACTCTAGCTAGTCTAGCTCTACTGCATATTGCTTTCTCTCCAGGCTGGTAGGTCAACATTCTGGTTTTAATACGTTTTCCTCCACGACAAAAAGCAAATAAAAACGATTCATTATTGTTTAATGGGGTCCATTGAAACTCGGGTTTTAATTAAATGTTGGCGACCTCGACATTGTGTGGATAACTGTTCTCAGAAGTTACTTGACGTGTAAGACATGCTGGAGTGATGAAATAAGTGCAGGTTGGTGAAAAGGGTTCCTAAGCTCTGTTGCAATCTTCCTTCGGTTGTATAGTTTGTTTTCCTGTGAGGTTGTGAAAGTCTTTAATTTCCATCCTTTGAAATGTCTTTGACTTTGAAATCCTTCAAATTCCCATGAGATGCTTTCCCAACCAATGTAATGTGATGCTGGCTGCAAGCAGTTTGAACAAAGTTGAAGCAAAAACAGACTGCAAATGCGGTTTACAGAAGCAGGATGGGAAATAACATAACGAGTGTAAGATTATCCAATGCCCAAACCGGCCAATCATAGGTAGACAACTATAGGCTTTCTGTCTCGGGCAATTCTCTTCTAAACTTGGAAATATTAAAAATTTCTCACGAGTGCAGCCATTTCACCTGAGCCAATGTATTTGGTGACCACCGAAGTTTTTTTTGTCGGGCGAATGATGTTCAATTTAAAATTTCTAATAAAAATGTGTGCAAAATTTCAAAGAGAGTTTTCGCGAATCTGACACATGGTCATATCGAGTCCTAATGAATATTTTTTGTTGTATTTTCAAACGCATTAAACTTGCATTTTAACAATGAATTAAGCCTTTAGCCAGACACCGTCTCTCTCGGTTGGTAAATGCTACACATAAATGTCAAAATAAGTAAATGAAATGAAACATTGACATTTTAGTTCCTTGCATGGATTCAATTCAAATGCAATTTTAGTTCCCAGTTTATTTAATGCACAGAACAATGTGAAGACCAACCAGAGACTGACTCACCGACTTGAACAGAAAACTTTTTCATTATTCTTGCTATACAGTGAATACTTAGCAGCCAGGTTTTGCTGATGACATCATCCCAAGGTTCCAACTTGTCCAAGTACGTAGGATGCATAGTTGAATTACAGAAGCAGAAGGTGAAAGACTGGGCTTAAGCCATGCATGCACATGATATGAATTACACAAGGAGGAGACTAAAGCACAAAGTCTAATTCAGTCACTAATGCGAGTATGAACACTGCGGTGCTTTCCTTGACTTTCTCCACTTTCTCCAAAGATTCAGCCGAGCGAGATGAGCTTTTTAGTTCTTTCTTTTCTCCTTCTAATTCTCAGTCAGAATTTCTGGTTGGGTACGAGCAAGTATAATAGCTGGATTCCAATAAAATGCTGAAATCAAATAAAATTGCCCACTGCGGAACAGACCTCATGTGAATCACTATTATGGAAGGATTTAGCCTTAATATGGGATAATGTCCGTAATTCTAATCCCTACCAGCCATCATCATCAAGATTGATAGTTATCTGCAGTCAGTCGCAGGAAACTATCCATCAATGAAGAAGTTAAGCCAGAAACCATACAAGATTTTGTAGGAAAAATCCACACCTACCGCACTAAAACACATTAACAAAATCCTTTTGATTGCTTCATTTGCATTTTGCCGTGAGAGTGGAGAGCCATTGGAAAATTCAAATCCAACCTGACTCTGATTCGACTACTTTCAGTAGTAC
>JAAXNX010002726.1:0-12509 GCA_036491905.1 Folsomia manolachei
AGTAAACTTTCTCTTCTACTTTCCACCACTTGGCCAAGATGGCGATCAATTCTCTGAAGCGAGGATGCGATTTAAGCAGAGTTGGGCTTTGGGATGGTTTTTAGTTGGAGGAGAAAGTGGAGAGAGAAAGGAGTGGAAAGTAAGATAAAGGTTTGGGTGTCGGGAAAGGTTGGAGGTGGAAAGTTACAAAAATTGGGATGCTGTGGATGTATTTAACTTTTGTATTTGAGGTGTTGTATTGTATTGTGCTATATATTGCACATCCATATATTCTTGATTTACTATCAAACTACGAAGAGAACGCTGTTTGAAATCAATGTCGAAGTGACAATTTTTTGAATAAGTGAATAAAATCCAAACTGTTTAAATTTATCAGTTGGACCAAAAGCTTGTAAAGTTATTATTCAGATAAGTTAGTCAACTCCCGTGGTTAGAAATAAGACATTTATCGCGAGAAATATTTTTTGAAAATGAAAATTTTCAAGGAATCGCCCAAATGGGTTTGGTTCATTGGTTTTCCTACAAGTCAAACAAGTCATTGCCTTTAATTTTGAACTGCTCCCAATCACCACACGGAATCCTACTTTCTTCCCGAAGCAATTGTAGATGTTCACCCCACACCCTGTTGACGCTAACATAACTCTCTTTCCACGTCTTCATCCGTGCATTACGACACAAACAGAGAACATCTCTTTCTTCCTTCTTCCTTCTGGCATGACATGGCATGGCGTGACCACAATCACCACCAACTAATGGCAACCAGTCACTTCCTTCGTCTCAACAACAATCATGAATTAGTTTTGGTACTGTTGGCACTTTTACTCTTTGTAAAGTATCCTGTCTCCTCACAACCACATGAATGGATACTATGGCATGAATTCACATTTCCACTTTTCTCCCAACACGGTTCACTGCCAGTCTTTGATGTGGGACGGGGGCACACGCTTGCGTGAGTTTGGATTTTTCCGAAATTTCTCTGACCAAAGTGTGGGAGAAGGAGAATTCTCTCCACAAACTGATTCGTCTTCTTTCTCCCTTGATAAACATTCATTCTTAACTCACCCACCGCACTACTTGGTCCACTGAACGGGAGTCTGCTTCTCTATCTTATTTCGGTGTGCAAGGCATAAGAAAAGAAGACTTGTCAGGAGTTGGTCTTCAGAGAAACGTGGCTCATTACGGCAAATTTTTACGGGAGCAGTCTTTTTCCTATCTATGGGAGGAGAGGGGTGAAGTAAAGTGATTCGGATTGTGGGAATGTGCCGCTAATTCCCCAGAACTTGTTGACTGACCTGCGAACCGACTCTAGTCATAGTGCGTACGAAATTGACCGGAAATTAGGAAATAAAATGAGAGCGGATTTGGGTAGAAGAGGTGATAGTGAAA
Source organism: Folsomia manolachei (assembly GCA_036491905.1). Taxonomy (NCBI): domain Eukaryota; kingdom Metazoa; phylum Arthropoda; class Collembola; order Entomobryomorpha; family Isotomidae; genus Folsomia; species Folsomia manolachei. The sequence goes on from JAAXNX010002726.1 coordinate 1,387, forward strand.
GCGAGTATTAGCTGTTTTTACGGAACTATTGTATCAAACTGTAAAAATATCTTATCGTCATAAATACATCGTAAATAGATGTGTGCTCATCCCTGGTAACTTGGAAGAGAGATATTTGTGCAAAACAAATAAATAACTTTAAACGTGAGGATAAGTAAATAGAGGACTCTTCCTACAAAATTTTTACTCTCAGGATCCCATAAATAATGAAAGATTTGTGAAAGTTTGAGTGAAAGTTTGCCAAAGATTTTGGTTCCTGCGAATGAACAAAATTGTACAATATCATCCCACATATTTATTTCGGGTTGTTTGATGAACTGCGTGCGGTTTTTGTGTTGATAGGTGATACCCGATACGATCCAATCCAAAATAAAGAGGGGAGAAGGTGTTGCCATAAAAAGACAATAAGAGATAAATCCACCCGCCTGCCTGCCTGCCCGACAAAGAAATCCAAGCTATAAATAAATGCTTGGTGGCATTATTGGTTTTCTCCAGTCCGACCTATTGTTGGTTTATTTTCTTGATTGAGATCCATCACGGCGTTTCAATTGCCGAGACGGATTTTTCGTAAAAAAGCCAAAAAGGTGTTAGTTGACCCACCACAAATGAGCAAAGTATGGACGGTGGCTGATGATGTAAACTATTTAAGTTTGGGTTATGCTACCCCTGCTCGAGAAGTAAGATTTGTTCATATTCAACTACTCACCCCTTTCCTTATCTCACCTCACTTTCCTGACAGACGGCTACATGCGTGTCTGAAACTTTATCCTGACAGAATTACGGTATAAAAAGATCTGAGTTGTGAATTGGATATGAGCCTGGAAAAGTGGGCACTCACTGATTTAAACGTTTTAGCTTCCATGTCCTCTTCCAGGCCTGGAGGCGTTGCTTTCTCCTGGAGAAAGTTTTCTGTTTGAGTCTCCTTGCGGTTGTTTGAATTGAGGGAAAGGTGGTTTGGTAGTAGTCACTAGTAGTCAGTGTGGTGATATCAAGCCATGTCATGTCAACCCCTCGTAAAAAGTGTGGATTCCACTCACTCATCCATTTGTTTGGATGGGTTGGGTTGGGCAATATCATGGTCATGCAATGCACTATTCATTTAACTTTGGTGGAGCAGAACTCCCTCACGGTTAAACTGACCTCGTTTATACCTTATTATTACGCCTTGTTTGAACAGGGGAGTCTGTCCAGTTTGTGTGTTTAACTTGTCTTTTTTTGTGTTTTTTTCCCGTAGGTGGAGGAGATAGAAGGCAAATGTTCCCCGAACGAGACAGAGTTCGGGGCGGAAGTGTCGGGAGGTTATCAGCAGGGGCAGCAGGGTGGTAGTCGCCAATCTGCTGATGGAGGCGGTGGTTCAGGTGGTGGTGCAGGTGGTAGTGGTGTGTTTGGTCGTGGTGAATCTTCTCGACGAACTTCAAGCTCATTATCACATCATTCCGCAGATGGACATGCAGACGACCGCCGCGGACATAGGGGCAGTGATTCGGCGACAAGTATTTCAAAAGCTCCTGCAACCTCGTCAGGATGCTCACCCTCGGAGAGTCCGGCTCATCGGTAAACGCAGCAAAGTTTACTCTTTTTTTGCATGTGGTGGATATTAAGTTGTGTAATGTAATAATTGTAAAGGGAACAACTAACTGATGCACTTTACTAGTTAATGAGGGAGGAGGAAGTAATTTAAGGTGGTGTAAGGAGCCTTTGTGGATTTGTGGGGATGTTTCAAAATAATTGTATAATAATTGTTTTATACTAACAATTTGTTACGTGGTGGCGTCTCGTGGCAATCTAATATATTAATTGGTCTGCATAAGGTACTCATTTGGTGGGGTCGGGGTAAAAATAAGTTACAGATCCCTGGTAAAAAAAAAGGTATTTTTAACAAAAAGCACATAAAAGGACGCTGGTCTTAGTAGCCAGCCTCGGTATGTAAGTCAGCATCATCAAAATAATTCTATAACACGCCGAATTGTGAACCACACCCAAAAGAGTCATGGCTCGTGTGAGCTCTTACAAGTAACGAAATATGTAACATCCACGCCATTTCTATGTACAGTATACCGACCCATAGAATTTTATACATGATGAACATTGCAACATCAACATCACGTATTCCCATGAAAAGATTTTTGACCATTTCTTCAAGAAACTAAGAAAGAAACCCTGCTGAAATCTTGGTGTATTTGACTCCTTTGAATGTACTCCAATATTGTGGCTCTTGTTTTGTTCCATCTCACAAACAATTTTGGCCTTTTTCTTTTACTCTAAACATTTTTGGAAACATGACAAACAAATTCTTTTTAATGTTGTGTGTGATTGAAATATATTTATTCGATCACATTTGACATAAAGGTCTTTCATAATTGTGCCGATAAAAGAGTGAGAACAGCCCTAAAAGTAAATACATTTACAAAACTTTTTATTCAGTTGACAAAAAGATGAATAGAGAAATTAACGTGAACTCAACCCATAAGCGAGTAACATATGTCATGAAATGAATCCCGAAACAAAGTTTGTTTATAGCAGGGACACACTCGCAATGAAATGGAATCCCGTAAAACACCCGGGTAAAATGGTGAGCATTGGAGAAAGTATGAAAAGGCACAACTAGGTGTGGAGCGGATTTCATTTCATTTCATTCCATTCTTTCCCTACCCTCGTCTCCAGAGAGAGTTGAGACGACTTGTCCAAATAATCCTGACACAAGTTCAACTTGAGTCTCAACTTAAACTTATTCTAGTTTTTTGTCCAAAAACTTTCCCAACAACCCACCAGACTGAGTCAAACAGACATTCGTCTTCATGGGAAAAGAATTTAATGTGGGCGACGTTCTACACAGATGGTCCTGAGATTTTTTTTACGTAGGATGCAAAAAAAGTTTGACTTTTTACTACAAGAAAATAATAGGACAATGAAGAAACGGGCATTAATTGGTTCTAAGGAGGGGAAGGAAAGTGTGCAAGTAATTTTATTGACGTGTCCTCCTTTTACCGGAGTTTTTTAGTGGCCTCCTCATAATTAGCATGATTTGGTTGGATAACGAATATCGAGCGAAGGAGTATAACCCGAGTGAAAGGTTTCCTTGTAGTAGGTCCAATAATGATGGTTTGTAGGTAATTATATGACATGGGCAGGAATATGGGGAAATGAGAAAGTATATAACTAGCAATTTAGGTAAGTCAAATATTGGCAGGGAGTTCCAATGGGATTGTTCCACGGGTTTTACATAAGTTTTGCGTCAGTACTTCGTTCCATCATATTCTACTAATAATGTCCTTTATCCAATGGAAGAAAGTACGTAAGACAACTAACCATCCATCTTTAGCAGAGTTTGAGTTAATAAGTGAAGAAGATGAAAGGAGAAAATCTTCAGGATTCGATAATTAAGAAACTTTCCGCTTAACCAGGAGAGAGAGAAGTCTTCCTTATCTTAGGAATTATCGTGTTATCATCGTCATTCCTGTTGGTAGTGGTTTATGGCGCAATGTGTAGACCAAAATTGAGCAACTGTTTAGCCAGCTATTATCCTGATAGAGGCTCTATCATAGAACTGGAGCAGCTTCGTTGTATTAATTCAGTTCGGATAATCGTTACAGGCAGTCCCTGTGGTATTTAGTTTTAGTAGCGGTACGGAGTTACTCAACTTCCTTAAAGGGAATACTTTTCTCTTTCTTATTATTAAGTTATTGCTATTTCATGAAAAGTTGGTGGGTTGCTTGGTTTGGTTAGTTGGTGGTGGATTGGGAGTATTATTTAGTTGGAGCTTGGTTAAGTTAGTGGGTTAAAACTACGGGAAAAAGAACTAAATAAAATGCTGCTTACATAAAGGGAAGGAAATTGTTTATAAAAATATTTTAGTGGTGCATGAACTTGTCTTAAATAGGTTTGTTGAGGAAACCTCATTCATAATTTTATTCGTTTTCTAATAAGGAACAAGTAAAAGAAAGCTGTATTCATGATATTGCACCAGTGTTGGATCAAAGGGAGGAATTGATTCCTGGGAAATGATCAATATTAATTATTTCTTGGAATTATTACAATTATTTGTTTTTGCAACGAAGTTGTTGCAATGTTAACATTTTAACTTTGTTCTTTCCGTGTTTGACATAAGTTTCCTTACCTGTGTAAAATGGAGTTGAAAAATTATCTTAATACTGTGATGAGGGAAAATAGAAAAAGTGAAAAGTAATGAGTCCTTATCACACGGAGAAAGCATGCCACAAATCAGTTTCATGAGGTGAACCATCTCAACATAGTCATTAAACCATGTCCCTTATCAAAACTTGTTCATCTTCAAGTTATCATGTTTTCTTTCACCCTACCAACTAATACGTAGTTGACATGAGAAAATGTAAGTGGATGAGATGAGCAAAGTTTAATCCAATTGATTTTTGTTTTGGCCTAAATGCAGACAAAATTCTTACCTACCCATCAATCCTGTGTCTGAAACCTTGCCTTGATTGACTTGTTTGGAGCAAGTTGCTTCCCAAATTCCAAACAATTTTGCTCTTCAACGAAAATAGTTGTGCTGCTGTAGTTTTACTTACGGTTAGAATTTATCTTTGGATCAATGAACGTTGATTTATTTGCAGTTATCATACCGTGTCCCCACAAAAGTTCCCATGGCTGGGTCTAGTAGGAGAAGAGTAAGAAAATCACAGATACCTAAAAGTTGTCTTATCCTTGTTGTCCTAGTTTTCAAAGAAAACAGAGCAGAAACGATTAAAGCATCGGAAAAGAAAAGATTTTTCATCTGGACGTCATTTATTTTGTTTTATCTCAGTTCGGTCCAGATTTTGTTCGAGCTGAATTAATTGTGTTGCAGTTTTTTATTTTATTTCCTTGCAAACAGTAGTGGACACGGGAAAAACCTAATGTCAGTTGGACATGAAACAATAAAAAAAAAGGAATTATTCCATCCATGTCGTCCGACCTGGCAAAAAAAATTATGCGAGGATACAAACACTCAAAATATGGATACGATACCCAATCTATTCCATCCAACCATTGTTTAATCAGTCATATAAATATAAAGTTATACACATTTATTCCCAACTTTATTGCTGAACCTTACCCAGATAAGATTAGGTTAATCATTAATTCATTCCAATCCATCCATCATCCTCAGATGCACAAAATGTTTGTTGGCCACTATATTTTTTGCTTATAAAGGATTTTGTGGTAGGATTTCTCTCCTCCAGGGAGAGAGAAAGTAGGATAAATCCTGTATCGAGCTCAGACTAAAGCCAGCTAATAATGCTAAATCTTCATCATACTTTATTTACAACCTCGTAATTGGTACGAGGTAGAAAGTGACTAATTTATTTATACTTGAGCATTTCTAGCTCCACTCTATATTTGATTGTGGCCTTAGTAAATAGGGAGCCAGCTAAATAACCCAGGTATCCCCGTGACAGACGGAATTTGTAAGGAAGGCAGAAATAAGTCGTAAAGTAATTGAAGCTCAAGTTATAGTCGAGAACTGGGCGTGACATGGAATGACACAATTTAAGAGTATATTATTCATCGCTGCTCATAAAATTGTTTCCTTTAGGAAACGGATACAAAGGAATTCAGGAAGGAAGTGGACAAGGGACGGGAAGCTTGTTATCTTGTCATGGAGCTATTCACGGGGAATTGATATTTTGTATATTTTTGTCAGGAGTCCTTCCACTTTGCTGAACAATGCAGCTCGGAATGTGTTTAGCTGGAGTTGTTACTCAACTCGGGAAAGTCATTGGGTGCTTTGTTGACTTAATTTATTGGTTTCATTTCAACTCATAATAGAGACGGAGAGAAAGGAGCGTGAGAGAGTAATCCAATTTTTGCTGATCAAACTGCACTTAAAAGTGATGATGATGATATTAATAATGACGGTATGGTCAAGATACCCGTAATTGCGAAAGTGGAGAAAGTGTTTGAATTTTAGACATACCTTAATATCGGGTAACTTATGTGGACATGAATCAGGGAGTGGCTGCATTGACAGAGTGGAGAGGATTTGTTGACCTATTCCACAAGATATGATATGGTATGTTATCCATCTCCATGTCATTAAGTTGGTTGATGAAATAGCTCAACAACGAGCAGGTGGATGACATCAGTATCAATTTTCAATACCAATCAATATCCTTGCAACTTGTAAAAATAGAAAAAGAGAAAAAAGAGAGTAACGTTGGCAGACGGGTAACTGGCGACAGACGGGTAAATAAATTTGTAGGCATTCTACTCCGTGTAACTCAATTTGATGGATTTGTCGGAGAAAGGAGTTGTAATGTGGATGTCAACATGAGAATGGGATAAACTAAATTTAAGAGGACATGCCACTTACTAAATGTGTAACCATGCTCATATAATATTTCATGGGAAATGTAGCAAAATTATGGATAGTTGTAAACATGAGTTTGAATTTCAAATGAAAAGTGCTCCAGGATTACATTACACTCTTAACTCGAGCTAATTTATCAGGTTTAAGTGAGTGGAGGAAATTTGAGTTAAGTGGCTCCTCGTACAATTAACGCCTTAACCCAACTACTTACCAAAGGAGAGAACATTGTTGGAATTACTTTCACTATAAAATAAAAATTAACGGGCCAACTTCTCTGACAGAGTGGAGCCTGCTCTTTTTTACCTTCGTTTTTGAGCCTGATTGTCAAGAATTGTTTTATAATTCCGGGCAGAAATTTTGTAACGAGCCCAAAGAATGGAATTAGTTAATCTTATTTTTTCGATCGAGTTTAGAAAAGTAAATCCCGGTTGGCATCCAACTAACCTTGTCATGACATGACATAGTCATGACATGATTGTGTCTCCCAGAATTTTGATCAAGCATTCTTTGACTACCTGGCATGAAGAATGGGAAATACTGAGTGCATCGGGAAAATCTAGCTTCCTACTTTGCTCCAATTTGCAATAGAGGACGAGGACGGGCACCTACCTCCACCTGACAATATGATGGAGTGAGTGAGATTGACAACAATCCTAGAATGCGATGAGATCCTATAGGACGGAAGTATCTCTAGTGGCAGCCGTGGCTGGAAAATCACATTAACTCAGCAGAATGGGAACAGAGGCGGAGAAAGCTGGAGGCAGTGAGAGAAGAATGATGAAATGTGATTCGATTCCTTACTGAGAAATATATAGAGCAACCTAGATCAGTGTCATATGAGTGTAAGCTAGTCAACGTCAACGTCAACGCCAACGTCAACCTTTGGCTCACCGATGGCCAGGTCTGCTCTAGTCTAGTGACTAACTGGATGGATGGATGTGAGGCAGGTTTACTTTTAGAAAGGAAAATCATCCTCCTTCGACAACGCCATCACATCTGACATCAACATCACCCTTTTTCCTTCAATGAGATTATGATAATGGGACCATGGTCTGTTTCCTGACTCAACTCTCCTTCTCTGAGACACAGCTTAGACTAGTTTGCCAAGATGAGGAAAGGTTGGGAAGGAGAAAGTGATAATAATAAACGTAATAATGCGGGAGAAAGGAGAACAAAACGTACTAAAATAACGGACGGAAGGACACGAGCCAAGAAAAAGAGAAAGAATGGAGATTGCTATGGTTGGAGAAAGCGTAATAAAAATTCGAGTCACAATTTCCAACTGTACACCAGGGAAAGCTCAGCGAAGTTCCTTGGTTGGGTTGCATCCCGGTATGTTATCTTATAAGGTATTTCCTCATTGTATGCCTTATTCGGTTTAGTATTTAGTTTGGTTTTGTTTGAGCTCCTTTTTATACCGGGATTGCTAAGGTGAAAGTAAGATTACAATGCAATTTCCAAGAGAAAGTGAATAAGGTAGTGGAATGGCATCCAAAAATCAAAAAACGAGGAAATACTTGTTTGCTTTGCTTTCAGATTTTAGTCCGGAGAAAGTGAGATGTTCCCAGATTGGTTGGTGATTCTGAGGAAATTCATCAGTTGGAGGTTCTGACTCAGAACTTCTGAGGCGAAGGTTTATATTCCTCTCGGCAGAAGTATAGTTTCATGGTTATCTGATTGTTGGACTATGCTCACATCTATCTGTTCTAGCTTGGTTGGTGGTGGATGATGAAAGTCATTGATTTTAAACCCGAAAGCCAGCCAGAATGGTCAAATCTGGAGAAAGCAGACGAAGGCATGCATACAACTGGGAATGGAACAAGTGGATAAGTTTGAGGGTGGGTTGTTTGCGGTAAAAGAGATGAAGGTCGGTATCCATAGCATGTCTCAACAGCCAGGGGTAGAGAAAGCATGCCAAACCGCATCACGGCTAGATCACAGCAGTACAGGGCAGATACACATCCGTTCATGTGTATGCATTGGAGATTGGGGGCAAAATGTGAGGTATTAAGCCAAAACTATGCAGTATCTCACCAACCACTGGGTTAGAACTAAATACTTCTATCTATGAAACTGATTTGGTTGACTTACCACACAAAATGGGATGGCCAGGAACCAAGAGGAGAGCAGAGTAGAGTCCAAAATTGGCATGAAATCAAGGAAGTCAAGCTGGAATAGTTTTTGTCCATTTTCTCATCCCCATCCATTACATTACAGTTAGTCACTGGGATGGCAGTTGTTGCCGGGCGGGCCATTAGTTGAACCTATAGAGCTGGTTGAGCTTATCCAACTTTCTTGGTTGGTGGATTGCATTGAATTACATTTTCTAGACGGGGTCTCAGAACAGTACATCTTTTCCAGTTAGCTATGGCTTGGCCAACTAATAAACGGGTCTTGCTGGCGTGGTTTGTGAAATAAAGGAAATAACATGACTCGTACTATTATCCGGATCTTGCTCAATGGACAGATATTTCTAGATGTCATTGATTTCTAAAGCACAACGCCCTTAGACCCAGTTTCAGTGAAAGTTTTGTAGCTTTAAGGATATAAATTGTTTGGATATCTCATGTTCAACTCAACAATGATGCACGATATAGTTATGTAACATGTGCAATATAAAGTGATGGATTGGACCACGCTCCTTTTTTAAGTTGCATTTTTGGCATTCAGACTAATTTCTCGTTGTCCCGATAATATTAATCAAGCCATTGCTTAGCTCAATTCCTGTAGCTAAATTAAGATATTTTGTTCTCAACTCTAACACCAAGCTATTCAAGCCACATTCAAGTAACAACGTACTGGAATCTAGTAATGATTTCACACTTGACCACCCACCATTCAAGATTGAGTTGGGTCAGGTTAAATAAAGTTGACTTGGTTGTGCACACTTTCTTTCCCAAATCACGTAGAAGGTTGGTTGGATTCTGCTCCTACTGCTGCTGGCCATTGAGTCTTATTCATTGTAGAAGAATTTACTTTACGAAATTCAAGCCTTTCTCTGACCCAACTTTCATTTTCCTTCCCACTAACAATCCGTTGTGTAATGGTGAGTGAGAATGAGACGGAGATACAGTAACCAACAGGATAATAGCATCAGTATCATCATTCCCATCCAGAGGACCAGTTGAACAAACAGCTAGGAGGAGGAGTAAATATAGCCGAATTTCATTTCCTTTTATCACACTCTGCTCATCAAACAAAGTTTATGAGGCAGCTCAAAGGAGTTGCAGTACAACTACAACACAGTCTAGTTTTAGCTCCATCCACCAACACCAGGGAACATTGCAAAAAAGAAAAAAAAGTTTCGATGAGACTCATCCCAGAAAATAGTGATCATGGCCAAGCATAGTAATGGCGTTGGGTGCAGGGAAGAACAAACTGATCAGAAGAAAGACAAGAGGAGAATTATCTGCCTCCAGCAGAGCAGTTGCAGTCTCGACGTAATATTACAGAGCCACGTACGGACACAGTATAATGTTGGTGAATCCAAGGAATATATGGATGATCAAATCAAGCCTGCTTTCTCTCTTCCCGACTGCCACTGCAATGACCAACTTGTATAAAACAATCCGACATTAACACCACCCAGTGCCATCATGGCACTGCTGGGAAAGGATGGGAGGAAAAAAGTCCATTTTTACCCAAAAATACTGAACCAAAGTTGCCTGGTCTCTGTTGGATTAATAGCTTGGCGTGGTCTTGGACCGCTGTGCTGTGAATGGTTATCTCCCCGATGGCTTGAATGCGTTTCTTAACGTATATTACTTTCTTTAAGAGCGAAACCAGGATGCATGCCATGCCATGGGTCAAGCAAAGGAGCAGAGAATTGTATCATGCAAGGAGTAAGAGTAGCAGTTGTGCTGAACTGGGCTAAATCGTGTCATAAAATAAAAATAAAATTGCCACAGCCCACACCAGTCCTCGCAGTTCTGGGGACTTGGACCTTTCTCCCAAAACCTAATTAATGATCCGGACGCTTAGGTAGCTTACCATGGGCGGGCATACTCATTTTGGCAGGGTTAACTTAACCCGGTTAAGTAAATGGATGATAAGCGGAGTTGGGTCATATGCTCCAAATGTGTTCACACTTGATTTAAGTTTAGGTTTGGAGATCGAACTACGTTTTACTTTATGGGCATATTTACAGACGTCAGAAATTGATGGTGACATATACTGAACTGATGGAGGAGTTGGTTTGAAAAGTGCAGCTGAGCGAATAAATACACAAATTTTGTGGATTGGGCATAATTAGGGATTGCTTAACTAAATAAATGGCAAATAAGGTTGAGCTACTAAAATTTCATGCTCTAATAAAATCCTTGACACTTTCAAAGTTTGGGGAGAAACTACACAAATTTTGGGGATCTAGTCAATTAAATTAGACCAGGATGATGGTGACGTGTGTTCATTAATGAACAGACTTAAGGATGGAAAACCGCACGTTATGGATGGTGATTCTAGATTGATCAACCTAAGGAATATTCAAAACTTAACAGAAATGCTTTCCAGTAAAATAGCTCATGAATTAGAATCGAAAATACAATTTACCCTTTAAACACGATGCAGCGTCTCAGAAAGTAATTTACTTAAAAAAATTTTGTGTTCAAGCATTTTATAGCGAAAAGTGTATTAGCAAAAGTGCGAATTGTATCCCCTAAATTTTGCACATCTCTGGCAGAAATTGGTATATCTGCGTTCCCCGTTTAATGTCCCAGATCATGGATTGATTGTAGGATCTGGTTAACTGAACTGTGATGACAACTTCAACTCATAAACACTTTTAGCCCTACTTTCACCA
>JAAXNX010002727.1:0-12504 GCA_036491905.1 Folsomia manolachei
TCCAGCTTATTTTGGAAACTAGTCTTGGTCTGGAACATTTGCATGACTGACGCTCATATCGTGGCTCGGGTATTGGGAATTTTATCTTATCGTGTAACGGGAAGAAAATCATTTCACAATTTGATGCCAGTTTATGCCACATCATAGGCTGGATAATGTTATGCAAATCAAAAGCAATATTCAACAAGAAAATTCCTCAAAGATGAGTGACGGCCGATTGGGAATGCATCTTGGGCTGAGAGACTCAGTCAGTTGGTTGATTGTCTGATTTATTGATTCCTTATCTGGAAGGATTTTAGAAAGGTTTAACATTCGACATGAATGTCAAATGCATACCAGGGCACGTGCAATTTTCCATTTAACTGTATCGCAACATATTCTTAGTTTATTACTATTCTTATTATTACACACTGTTACCTTACATTAATTGATGGAGGTAATAGAAGGGAATATTGACATAATCAATTAAACCCATTTCTTATTTTAATCGACTATTTCTTTCCCCACGTACTCAGTATTTGCCAAACAGAAAAAAGATCTTTGCCAAACAGACACTCGTGTAATCTCTTCTTTGCATGAAAAAACGTATGTACATCATTTTCTACTTAGTGTATTACTTTTATTAAATTCCTGAACACAAGTATTTGCAACTTTCTCAGGAATTAATATTTGCCAGACGGGGCAATAAAAATGAAATTGGATCTTTTTTACACCTAAACTAAGACATTAGCCTGGAAAAGAGTTGATGTAGCACTATAACAGTAAGAAAGCGTCTGTAACATTAAATGTTAAAATAAAGTGTGCATCTCAACAACAATACTTTAACCTTAAAGAGATACGCAGATACTGTCTAAGCTAATTCAAATTCTTGGGTTCTTATACTACAATCCATCATGTTTCCATCATTGTTGTCATTACGAACAATTTAATAACTTGAAACTTTTTTTGAATTTGATACTCATGCAATACGGGTTGTCATTTCATTTCTTTTGAGACGTATGTTTAAAGGATTACTCCGAGTTACTGAGGTTCCTACTTAAGTTCAAAATATTAGTTTTGTAATAATAATCTTTATTACAAAGTCGTCAAGTTTAGCATATACCTAATTACACATACAAATTAAAAGAAATCCAGTATTTTTTTCGTTAAAAATTGCTCATTGAGATCCAAAATAACAGGTCAGTTACTAAATACAACACAATTCTTGTATAAAAGCCCGTCCCTTTAAATGGAACCTATTCGGGGATTGAAACAATGCAAAACATTCCTTTTGTTTAATCATGTTAATGGCATAATTGTAATAATCACGAAATCACCCATTGTTGTAAAATTCCATTTACAAGGCTAAATTTATCCGGGCACGGCATTTAAATACATTTCAGTTAGCTTTGTACAAGCTATCCTTTCTCCATCGAAAACGTGTGATAACTTTGTTATAGACGATGTGGTTGTTACACCCACCAAAATTTTCATTCGGGTGGAGTTTACAATTTATTGGAATTTTAATAGTAATCTTGTTTAGTAGTTGCCAGTTGCAACCCTGTTTAGGGGTTTCCTTCAAAGATGAAATGTTCCTAATGGACGCACAAAAAGAAGCTTTCGAAAGGGTAGAAAATTTTTTATAAATTTTATTGATAACAATTCTGAATATTCGACATCATTTGCTTTCTTAGTTCAAGACTGAAGCACTCCGCATTATCACGACGCCGTACATGAAGAATGACATTGTTCTCATGAAATATTTTCGATGTTGGTGAAGCACTTAAATTTGTCTAGTTTTTATTTTTATCCTTCTTGGTTTCATTTGAGACAAATTTTATTCTCAAGACGCTGACATGAACGAGAATAAATCTATGGAAGTATTGAAAGATGTAAGACACTCCATCTGCTTTGTTGGTCGATGTATACTAAAATAAAACGATGAATTGACAATAACTGAAAGATTTGTGCCAGAATTTAAAATGGAGGTTGGAGCAAGAAATGGATCCTCTGACGGCAGACGACATTGCCGAATTCTCTCGAAATTACTCTTTCTTAAAAATAATTACAGACAAATTAGGTCGAGAAATTTACTACATTCCATCGAAGAATCTTGATTGCAGTGTCATAACCAAAACACCAGAAATTTCCAAAAAGACTATGAAGTATTTTTACTACATGGCAGAAGAAGGTTACAAAAAAGTTACTTCCAATGTTACAGGAAAGAATAGAGTAGGTATGTTTAATTATTACAATTAAATATTTGTTCATCCACAACCTGCTTAAAATCAAAATTCGGTTATATACTCATCAAATATCTGAAACTCAGGGTCCGTTGTCTTAAGTGATATCATGGGTTTCCCAGTATCCAAGGTTAACACAGACTGTAAGTTATCTTTGTAAATTTTCAGCGTACGTTATAGGATAAAAATTTGAAGCGTTTGTTATCTTATCATTTTTAGGCATAAACTTTGGTGCACAATTCGGTAATTATTCAATCTTATATTTTTCGTAGTGAAGTTGAATTTGCACCATAAAATATAAACTTATGACTAAACCTGTTTGTAATTAAAGTTCACGGCCTTATACGAAGATGGCCGGGAGCGTAATTCAATTTATAATGATATCATAGTTGTATGTGAAATACAATTAATTTACAACAATAACCTTCCAGGTTGGATGGAACCATCTCTGTGAACGGTACAATTTTGCTAAACTAATACCAGTTGTTCAATAATTAATGAATATCTACCCGCAGTCGACGTTGTGTCGATGCAAGCGGGCAAATTACTTATATCCATGTTACCCAAGGATTTTCAAAGTCATGCTATACTGTTCGGTGAGGATGACACTGTGTGGATGCCTGAACTCCTGAAATTCTTGGACGCCAATCAACTCCCTCCTGAATTGTACGCCAGGAGTCAGGCTCTGCAGAAGCAGATGGCACTACAACAGAAAAATCCAGGTGCATCGTTTCTACAAGTTTTTGGACAACCTTCCGCCACTCCTGGAAAACCTGCTTCTGAAGAAGGTAGTCCCAAACCGAAAACAAAAAAAAATAAAACAAAGAAACCAAAAAAAGATGATGATGATGACGACGATGATGCCGGGTTGGATTAGAAGACTTTTAGCATTTTATATTTTATTGGCTTTGCGTTAATGTGTTGTGCTGCACGACAAAACCTTAATTCCAGCTCAAAACTGAATAATAAATTTCCACATCTAGTTAAGTCATGTCAGAGATTGTAATATTGCAAATCTTAATTTTATTTATAGTCATTATTCCATTTGCTGTGATACTTTCCACATGAAATCCAAACTTTAACGTAGGCAACATTACGACACAACCATTGTTGCAAAAAATTCCATTTGCAATTCAAGGCTAAACTCAACTGTGCCTAGCATTTGAGAACAATGTCAATGTTTTATAAACTGTAAAGTAGGAAAGTTAGTAGACATATTTATAATGTCATGTGGGGCTTACCGTATACGAAAACCTTTGATAGGAGAAGTTTACCTTACAGGATCTTCATTGTTGGTCTCTTTGTCATTTCCGTCCACAATCAGTCATGCCTCGCCATGACAGTACGGGAAGAAATGTTCTTAACCGACGCCCAACGAGAATCCTTCGAACGGGTATGAAAAACTTAAATTTCAAACATTAAAGTTATTACTGAGCACTGCTTAATTTTATATTATCTTCTTAAGTTTAAGACTGAAGCTCTCCGCATTATCAATCCGCCCAACACCTACATGCAGAGCGAGATTGTTCTCATTAAATACTTCCGATGTAAGTGTTAAATTATTTGCATTACCTAACTTTTTTAGTTTTTATAAAGTTCCGTTAGGTAGTTAATGTGAATGCACTATTGTGGCAATTTTATTGTGGATCGAGACCATATTAAAAATTAGCATTATAGGTCAATGTGGTATTTTTCATGGAACTCCCTTGGAGGTCATAAGAAGTTAGAATAAGAAAATGTGAATAAATTTTGCTAGGAAAGGGCCAACTAATTAAGTATATAATTTTTATAAGTTTAAAATTCAGAGATTTCATAAAAAGACCCTATCCTGGGAACATTTGTTTTCGGCAGTTTATTCGATTATAATTTCATTTAAGAAAATTGTATTCCCAAGACGCTGACATGGACGAGCATAAGGCATTGGAACGCTTGACAGATGTAAGGATCTCAATTACTCTATTCTTTGTTGCGTTAAAAATGGTGCATCATATATTTAATTTAAATTGACTGCACCAGAATTTAGCGTGGAGATATGATCAAGAATTGCACCCTCTGACAGAAGACGACCTTGCCGATCTTTCTCGGGCCTACAATTTTTATACCTTAATCCAAGACAGATTTGGTCGCCATATATTTTTTATTCCTTTCAAATACATGGATTGTAGTGTCATCACCAAAACACCAGAATTCGAGAAGAAGACTCAAAAATTCGTTCACCATTTGCTTGAAGAAAGTTTTAAAAAAGTTTGCACGAATGTAACTGGTAAAGTCACTTCAGGTGTGTTCAAATCCCATTAATTCTATGAATCCGTTTTGATACTCATTTCTTTGATGCTTAGCAAAAATGTATACCATCGTTGACGCACAGGACTTCCCAGTGTCCAAGGTTACCGCTCATTGTATGTCTTTTTAGTAAAACTTACATTGCAACGATCCAGTTCCTTAACTAAAATGGCTTTGATGTATGTAATTGTAGGCATTGCTACCGTTGCAAATATTAGTAAGTGCTACTATTATACTTTAACATTTGAATAATCACAAAAATTGCAAAAATAATGACGAATTAACGTTTCTAAATAAAGTTAACGATGGTCTAAAAAGATGGCCGAACGGGTAAATAGTAAATAGCTTCTGATAATGCAAAGTGTTTCAAACGAAAATGAAACATTGTATACAAATTAAAATTTAGACTAAAACTTTCACCGCTTTACAGGTTTGATGGAGCATTCGTCGTTAATAGTACAGCACAATGGCATGCAATTTGTTACAATTTGTGAGCAACTAATTCCTTGTTATTTTACAGTTGACCCATTCACACTACCCACCACTAAATTACTGGTCCGAATGTTTCCGGAAGAATTTCAAAAACTAGTTCAGCTTTTTGGCGACGACGACGCTACGTGGATGCCTCTACTGCAAAAAATGTTAGAGGAGGACAAAATACCTCCAGACTTGTACATAAAGAGCCAGAGTATGCAGCAGTTGATGGCTCAACAATCCAAAAGTGTGGCTCCGGGGCCTTCCTCTTTTTTTAGTGGATTTCTCGGACAACAAAAACAAGATAGTGGACCGAAAAAGGAAGAACCCACGCCCAAAAAAGAGGATTCGATCAAAAAGAAGTCCAAAACTGATGATGACGATGATGCTGGATTAGATTAAAAACAATACAATTTTTAGGTACATAATTGTGTAATCATCGTTGTGCTTTGAGAAAAATAAATTTCAAATGTTTTCCAAATCCTATTCTGGCTTTACAATCAAAATTCAGGCACAGTCTCTTACACCTAACGTAATATATAACAAGTTACTAATTGCAATAGTGCGGAAATGGGGTAATTGCTTGGCCATATACTGCATTTTCTACCTCTCAAAATTTAGAGTGCAAATCAGCTCCAAAAATAAATAGATAATGAAACTACAAATATTGTAAATTTGACTTTGTGTTGCCACTGCATAAAAGATTGCCTTAGACAGGCCATCACATGTACTTACTTCTAAAATCCTAGTCTAGAATATAACTTGATTCATTACCTTCCTTATAAAAGTTTAACCAATACGGCATTAAAATGCCATTCCATTATTACGGCACAACCATTGTTGCATAAAATTTCATTTTCAATTCAAGGCTAAACTTACGTGCCTGGAATTAGAGAACAATGCCTGCCAGTGTTTCAAAAACTTGTGAAAAGTTAGTAGACATATTTATAATGTCATGTGAGGTTTGCCGTGTTCAAAACCTCCTTCGATATGAGTTTAATTTATAGGATTTTCTTTGTTGGACTCTATTTCGCCTTCGTCCACCGCCAATCATGCCTCGCCATGACAGTTCGGGAAGAAATGTTCTTAACCGACGCCCAACGAGAAGCTTTCGAACGGGTAAGAAAAATTTAACTTTAAACATTAAAGCCGGGACTGAGTTCTGCTTAATTTTTATCTCATTTTTAAGTTTAAGACTGAAGCTCTCCGCATTATCACGACGCCGTACATGAAGAACGAGATTGTTCTCATTAAATACTTTCGATGTGAGTAATTTATTTCTCACATTTTGTTAGGTTCCGTTAGATACTTTATGTGAATGCACTGTTACTAAAAAATTGTGAATTAGGAAAGATTTCATAATTATGTGAATTTTATAAATTCAAAATTCCAATTGATTGATAAAGATTTCAAAAGAATCCATCCCGACGGAACTTTAGTTTTCGGCAGTTTATTCGGTAGGTTTCATTAAGAATTTTTTTTTCCAAGACGCTGACATGGATGAGCATAAGGCACTGGAACGCTTGATAGATGTAAGGATCTCAATTACTCTATTTTTTGTTGCGTTAAAAATGGTGTCTATAATCGTATATTTAAATTGACTTTGTTGCGTTAATGGTGTCTCACATTTAATTGACTTTGAAAAACCTTGTACCAGAATTTAGCGTGGAGATACGATCAAGAATTACATCCTCTAACAGAAGACGAGCTTGCCGAATTATCTCGGACCTACTCTTTTTACACCATACTGCAAGACAAACTGGGCCGCAACACGTATTTTGTGCCTTTCAAATACATGGATTGTAGCGTCTTCACCAAAACACCGGAATTTGAAAAGAAGACTGCGAAATTTGCTTTCTCCTTGGTTGAACAGGGTTATAAAAAAATGTGCTCGAATTTAACCGAAAAAACCCATTCAGGTTTGTACGTATTTGTGTAAATCCAAAAGGGTATTTTTATAACTTCTTTTTGATACTTAATCCTTTTAGCAGTATCGTATACCTTTGTTGACACAAAAGGTATCCAAACCAGAAAACCAGATATAAATTCAATCAAGTAAAATTTCAATTCCATGACAAATTTTATTCTAGATTTTCCGGTGCATAAGGTTACCGCTCAGTGTATGTGATTTTAGTAAAACTTACATTGCAACGATCCAGTTCCTCAACTAAAATATTGCTCTATTAAATTCTAGGCGCTGCTGTAATTGTAAACATTAGTAAGTGTTATTACTATATTTTAATATTGGAATAATCACAAAATTACAAAATATGACGAAACCTTACTGTTTCTAAATAGTTAACGAGGGACTACGAAGATGGCCGGGCGGGTAACAAAATAGCTTCTGTTCAGTAATTACAGAGTGGTTCAAATGTGACGCTATGCTATGGATTATAGAATGGCTTCATTGCAATATATGAGTACATTTGAAACACTCTGTATAACTTAAAATTTAGACTAAAAATTTTCACCGCTTCCCAGGTTTGAAGGAGTACTCGCCGTTAATAGTACAACACAATAAATTCATGATTTTCATTACAATTTGTGAGCAACTAATTCTTTGTTATTTCACAGTCGCCCAATTCGCACTACCTACCATCAAATTGCTGGTCCGAACGTTGCCGGATGAGTATAAAAAACAAATTCAACTTTTTGACGAAGACGACGCTACCTGGATGCCTGTTCTACTAAAAATGTTAGAGGAAGATAAAATACCTCCGGACTTGTATGTAAGAAGTCAGAGTATGCAGCAGTTGATGGCCCAACAATCCAAAAGTGTGGCTCCGGGGCCTTCTTCTTTTTTTAGTGGATTGTTTGGACAACCAAAACAAGATAGTGGACCGAAACAGGAAGAAACCAAGCCCAAAAAAGATGATTCAAAGAACAAGAAGAAGTCCAAAATAGGTGACGATGATGATGATGCGGGTTTGGAGTAGGGACTATTTTTATCTGTACATATATAATTATGCTTGTAAGAAAATAAATTTCGAATGTGCTCACAATATACAATGTCGTATGTACTGAATTTTTAGCTCATAAATACAATACTGAGGCAAAGTTTTAGGAATATGACATGTCAAGCCAAACTGGAAAATATGGTGATCTGCATGAAATATGCCAAGTTGCGACTTTCATAATAGTCAAAACGGGCTCGCAAATTTCGTAAATTTGTATTTTGTATTAACACTGTACAAGCTTTTAATTAAGATTGTTTTTAATCAGGTCATCTATGACTTCACTAATCACACGGACATCGGCTCCTCTTTCTTCTTTAATCTGCAAAATTACATATTTAATTTCAGATAATCTTTCCAATAAACCAAACCCACCAATTTTTTTCCCTTGTGGTAAAAGTGAAACACTGGATATTCATAGACGCCAAGACCAAGAGAATCTGCGACATCTGTCTCGTCCGCGTCAATTTCTAGAAATTTGCATTTAGCAAACTCTGGCATTGAGCTTAGCGTTGCCAACTTTTCCCCGATGCCGACACACTGTCCACATGCAGAGGCGGATAAACAAACTACAACAAGCTTATCAGGATCTTGTTTGTGGGTTTCAAATTCATCCTGAAATCCATAAAATTAGTTTTATTTTTTGTTGTTTATTTTACCAAAAATTTATATTAAATAAAAGTTGTAATTAGATACAACAGAAAAAATATATTTACCCAAGTTTTAATTTGAATCGGATTTGCCATATTGAAGCAACAGAACAATGAAATACCGCAGATATATTTCAACTATTCTGCATTTTAATGGGAAGATCCTTTATGTACTTGACGCTTTTTATCAATGCTGGGCATATTTTGTTATCGGAATGCATAGTGACCGAAAGCTTATCTGCAATTTCGAAACCCTTTATCTGTTAAATTAAAGTACCGAATTGCAAGTGAACAATGACATTGCCTAATTGTTATATGACATCAACTTGAAACGTCAAGTTATAGTGACATGAAAAATTTGCATGACTTTAATTCCATGGGTTTTACAATTTATAGTAAATTTTATACTACACAGTATACTGATTCAATTAGGGTGCAATTCGCTCATACAAACTTACAAGTTGTCAGTTGTATCTGTACCAATATTAAGATGCTTGAATCAGATCTCTCTTCGTTGTGTGCTGCCGAGTAGTAGAATAAACTTGTGGGACTCGCTATAAATGTTGCAGAACCCATCCGAAAACCTACATAACTGCCAAATGTATAAGTAAATTGAATCAAAATTTTGAACGAATGTTAAGGTCAAGGTTCTGATGATAAAGTTACAAAATCTTAAACCTTATCCCAACTTGATGCGAATTGTGAATAAATTCTCACAAATGAACTGAATCTCATTTCATCACAGTCTTCATGGGATCAAGCTCACAACGAATCGAAATGACTTTTAAGTTATTCATCATATTTCTTATTTCTCTTCACTCACTACAATGCTTTGGACAAGGTTATTTCACATTTAACAATTCTTTCAATTTCCTTGAATACAATTTACAAAATTTACATAATTCAATTATGCACCTAGACTACTCCGGATCACAGTGTCCAGAGCCTCCTAAAATTCACCGGAGAACAAATGACATAATGCTGGGAGGATCCTGTGGTATCCCAACCCCTCTTCCTTGCTCTGCTACCAAATCTCAGGGAGAATGCGAAGCAGAGGATGAGCGAACCGACAAAATTATATCAGAAATTGTCGGATGTATGCAAAAACTTCGAACTTCCGCCGCAAACGACATGAGCCCAGAATTTATGAGGATTGTCAACAAAATTACAGAAACTCTTCTGAGTGAGTTTTCAAAATAAGTGTTGAATTGATCAGAATTTAAGTATTTCATAAAATTTAGATGAGAAAACGGAGGATGACATGCTAGATTTGGCCACCCGGTTGAAAGATCATCCCAAAATGAATAACCGACTTTGGCTCAGAGGAATGACGGCTGCTGTTGAGAAGAGGCAGAAGGAATTTGAAGGATTTCAATTTCATCAATCACTTCAAGCCATGCCAAATTTTTTCTTGTCTTCAAAAACAATTGACTTTGCTAAAAGCTCCCAGGATGAGGAAGTAGGCACAAATTGACAAATTACGGCGTAATTATTACGTTACATTCCAAATTACACTCTTACTAATTTAATATTGCAGACTTGCACTTTCGTAGACGAATCTGAAGGAATGGCAAACGCTGAGGAAAACTTACTTTTTTATATGGTACGTATTATAATATTATGTGATATATTGTTTTATTATACTACATTATCTAAGCGTGAGGATATCGGAGTAAATTCCCACCATGCTTACTGGCACGCCATTCATGGCTATAAACAAGATCCAGACGATGCGGATTGTCCGACTGACAGTTCATTTCGAAACACAAGTATTCCTTGTCATGAAGACAAACGCGGAGAATTATTTTATTATATGCATCGCGTTATGTTGGCAAAGTGAGTGATAAGTACTGTCCAATTTAATTTATATCATTTTTCTGGTAGGATATCCAAATAAGACTTCTCGTAATTTGTTAAATTGTTCAGATATCACACGGAACGCCTTTCCCACTGCTTGCCACCCTTGATTCCCTTCAGGCTCCAAATTGGTGGAGTAATTGACAGTGGTTACACTCCACATTTAGATATCCGACCGGAAAATAATAAGAAATGGGATAATCGTCCAAAAAATGTGCCGCTTCCGGTAAATCCATGAATATTTGTATTGACAATAATTATTATTTCTAGTATTATTTTAAAATGGCAAGAATTTCATCTTTAAAAGGATGAAACAATGGATCAAGAGACATCCGACGACAAAATAACCTGCACCCGAAAGTTCCATACTTTGGAGGGACTGTTGAAAAATATCCTTATGGTCGAGATTGCCATTCAGAATCGTACATACATCGGGGTGAGCCTCTGCAAAGTTTTCTAATAACCTAACACCACTTTTGGTCCAAATTGTACTTTTATGATTTATTTAGAAAGACAATTCTACTCATAACCTGACAATGGATATACTGGGAAATATTTTGGAAGCAGCACCCAAATCTCAGAACATGGGGGTTTACGGCTCTATTCATAATCTTGGGCATGATTTTATTTCGAAGGCTATTGCACCGAAGTTGGTAAGCTTACAAAAAGGTCATAATCATAACTTAGAACCTCACACTCCATCCAACCCATTACTATATTTTAGACCGACGCATCAGTTGGTGTGATGGGTGACACTGCAACAGGTATGTAGATGCTGTAAAATTATTCAAAAATATTTGTGACTAAATTTATTACTGATCCTCCCAGCCATGCGAGACCCAATCTTCTACCGATGGCATTTATTTATTGACGATCTTTTCGACAATTTCCAACGATCTTTACCACCACATGAAATTGATTCTGTGCGTTCTACTCTTATTTGCCAACTGACACCTTCTTTATAATGTTGCTTGTTATTTACTTGTTTAGGGTGATTATCCCCTCCTATGGGGAAATGTCACAGTTCAAAATATTTGGGTCAGGCAAGAAGAAGAGCCATCGGAACATAATCAACTCAACACTTTCTGGACACAGCAAACTTACGACATACCTATTTCGAATGGAACATCTTGCAAAAAATCCAAAATTTGTTTTAAACACTTGGACCATAAGGATTTCAATTATTTAATAACAATTGTGAGTAATATTCGTCATATTTTTATCCGAATCATAGACATAAATTGTTTTAATTTGCTAGAACAATCCGGGTCCAACTACGCTTAACGGAACAGTTCGAATTTTTCTTGCACCTCGACATCGTGAAGATGGAGAGCAACGCTTGACAATGTTGGAACAACGGAAATTTATTCATGCCTTGGACACATTTAATATTAAAGGTTTTTTTTATTTTCTATAACTTGTCTTCTTGAAAACCTGATTTAATAATTGATGTCCTTACGGTTTGTCAGTTCTACCCGGAGAGTTTACCTACACCCACCCATCCCTGGCTTCTGCTCTAACGACAGCACGAAGTTACGGTGGTTCCATAAATGGGAGTAAAGTAATCAAAAAGTGGACGTGTGACAGAGAAAAAGGGTGTGGCTGTGGATGGGTATAAGAATTGCAAAAGTTTTACAATAATTGCAACTAATTTGCAACTGTTTTACAGCCTCATCATCTTCTAATTCCTAAATCTCGCGAAGAAGGGATGGAGTTTGACCTAATTGTAATGGTCACGGATGGGGACAAGTATCCTTTCGAGTTCAATCTGGAAGATGAAAAAATTAAAGGGTGTGCAACAATTTTCTAATTTTGTCCCATATTAAAAATAAGTATCCAATTGTGATTATGCAGATGTAAGATGGCTCCCCTAGTGTGTGGAATTACAGGATTGAATAGACCTTACCCGGAAAAGATCTTGCCGATGGGGTATCCATTCGATAGTGAATAGTGGAGCGGTAAGGTGCACTGATGATAACCTTGAGTGGGTGGTACTTGTGGCAATAAGGCAAATGGTAGACAACAAGAAGTAGGGTTTAGATTTAAGAAATGAAATTGGTCACT
>JAAXNX010002728.1:0-12500 GCA_036491905.1 Folsomia manolachei
AACATTAGCCAGACCGTGTATGGGGTGAAAAGTTTATTTGGTTTAAACTGGAGACAAAAAGTGGTGACCTAATCTTTTAAAGTGAATTTTACATTTACATTTATTTGTACATATGGACCAAACTCTGTCTCAGTTTGATTTAATGTCTCCCTTGAGACTTGAACTTGGGGCACTTGGACGGGTGCAACGTTATGTGAAAAAATCGAAGTCTGCAATATGTCAAAATCTTAAGTTTTGAACCTCAACGAATCCGACCACTTTGGTCAGAACATGTACGTCTAATCGTCCAAGACGGGATTAATGGAGCGTTGAAATCAACGCTAAAGTAAAAATACAACATATTGTCCAAAAAATGAACGAATTATCTGAACTGCTAAGATATTTGATTAATTGTTAGCCTTTGTAAATTGGCACTAAACTTTGCCAAAAGACTCAATTTTCCCTTATCCAATTGTTAAGGAGCCTGATTATTTGCTAAATTGTTATTAAGCTCAGGACCCTGTACGCATTTCCTAGTATCCAAAATTACACATTTACGCTTCAACAAAATCCGTCGTTCTCCACCCCGTTAAGTTCCTACCGGACCATTCGACACCTTTTCCTTGTTTCCCAAAAATACTCCTTCCATGTCCTCCAACAACTGTTGATATTGAATTCTTGACCACTGGTCAAGCAACACCTTTCCTACAAACTGCAGCATTATCCTCTTACTACATCTTTAGCCCTCACTTCATTACCCGAAGAAAAAGGAAATGCGGACTCATTTCAATTTCAAACTAAACACCGATGCAAAGCTGTCTTAGTGAGATAACATCTCTTCCTCCATCCCGCTACCTGTGCCTATTTTAAGTTAGAAATCCTTACTTGCATGACCTGACCCTTTATTTACATAAATACAAGACCAGTCTGGAGTTACCTACGTATATGGCTGACAATGACCAGACCATGTATCCTGTTACCTCCTCATTTCTTACAAGTTTCTTATTAAGTTGTACTCAGATATCCCATCCAGGTACAACAATGAAAAATAAAAGTAGTTTGGTCACTTTTCTTTCTTCGCCTCCAATGAGTTGTGAAATGAAGCCATCCCATGTATCGCCGTTAATTACTTCTACACAATTAGCTACAACCAACAATGCTTGGCAGATGCGGTGGATGCGGTTTTGTATACAATAATGAAACAAGAATTAAATTGTTTTGTTACTTACCCATGAAGTGCATGAAACCGGGCTGCAGCCGCGGCTGCGTGTGACTCCCAAATATTGTGGGAATGTCCAACCCCAACTCCATGACCGTGTCCATGATGACCACCCGACCTTTGACTCGGATCTAGAGGCAGTCCTCCAAATGGGGAGAAATGTGGGAAACTTAGTCCATGTGGTAACCCTCCTCCAACTGCGCCACCTCCACCGTTACCTGCGGTCATAGGATTTTCCGGCATGATTAATATGTTTGTTGGAGTACTTGTTCATTCACAGCAATTATTTTGTTGGATTCAGTTATTTGTCAAAGTTGAGCAGAATAAATATTGTCATGAGTAGTGTAGCACGTAATTAAATGTCATAGCAGAAATCGATAACCAATCAATTTCTTAGACTAAGAGTTTTGTATATTCATTGTTTCATGGATTATGCAATCTTTTGCTTTAAACAATTTTAATTGTCCGCAACTTTTTATTTTGGCACAATTTTTCCACAACTTTCTCCACAAAATATTTTATATTTTCACATAATTCTTGTTCCCTAAAACCCCAGAACTCTCTTGATTCTCTGATTTGCTGTCTCATTCACTACTTTGTGTCACACAAACTATATTTTTGTCGCATGTGCCAACTTCACCTGGCATCGCATGCAAACACAATTAACCACGATGAGGCGAGTTTGTCATGAAATGACTTAATCCAAAATTCAACCCAGTTGTATCCACACTTATCTGAATTGTCCAGCTCAACTCATTCGTGTCTTTATCCCACAAAAACTAACACGCTCTCCATTCCGTTGGCAATGTATGTTTAAAAAAATATTTTGCAAATTGAGCCATCAACTTTAACCAAACCTGTCACTTTTCGCCATTCTTCCCAAACTAAGTTAAAAAGTTAAATGAGCAAATTGTAATTGTAACAAGGTTTCGCTATGCAAACCACACTTTTTTCCTAGCTCCGTATACTGTTAGCGTATAGAATGATTCTATTAGAATCTATGTTCAGAGCCCAGACCGAGGACGACCCTTCGGAGTGATCAGCCACTTTAAAACTAACACAGTCAAACTAGACCGTAGTACCAATTCCACTAAAATTCGTGTACATTGCATGCATGCATCAAACTATGTATTCCCAGTTCTTTATCCTTTAGTTTAACTAAGCCGAAACAAACTCTAGCTCTGACACTGACAACTAAACTTGCTCAGTCTCACCCTCGTAATACAACTCAATACCCGTTTGACCAGCCAACCAATGTATCTTCAGCTAGCTTTCTTTAAACGTGTGTTATTATGTTATAAAATAAAACCTGGGTTGAAGTTTAGAATTCATGGAGTTTTGTTAACTTGAGGATGGATAGCTTTAGGCGATAAGAATTCCTTCCCTATTCAAGACGATGAACGGACAGGAGTTTGTTGGGTTGGATGGGTAATTGTATATAGCCATTGGTACATAATATAGCTATTAAACCATTCCCTTAAAAGGGCTCAGCTAAGTTGCTTGGGTCGGAACAAGAAGCAACGTTGGAGAAATGTCTTGTTTAAGTTAAGGTCTTATTTAAGTCTAAGCCCGGATTGGATAAGTATTTGGGATGAGACGGTAAGAAAGAATCAAGGGAACAAGAAAAGAAGGAATCGTTCAAGTCATTTCATGCTGGGATGGGTAGGAAGCTAGGCTGACATTATTTCGGAGTGAGGTGGATCCATATAATTGGCAACTAAAGAAGGAATCGTTCAAGTCATCTCATGCTGGGATGGGTAGGAAGCTAGGCTGACATTATTTCGGAGTGAGGTGGATCCATATAATTGGCAACTGTTACAAAAATAGTGCAGAATTCTAATGCATTTGATAAACTTTTTTAAATTGCAAGTTTTTTAGCGAACCAAAAATGCATTTTTACTCGAGATATAAATCTCAATTGTTACTTTGCACGCAAACTTATCGCGACCCGACTAAACGCTCCGGAAGGCCTGTCTTAGTTTAGTATTTAACTGAAACATTTCTTTGGATGAACGGATAAAAGGAGTACAATAACTGAGCAAAGGAGTTTGAAAAGAACAAGTCCTCTTCTTTTCTATTCTCTTGTAACAAGAAAAGAAAGGTAAGCATTGTAAGGGATGGGATGGTAATAAGTAACTAGTTTAAGAAATGCATGCACTGCACTGCAGGACCCTCTTGGCTGTCATCTAGTCTTCAGCAAATCACGGCCTATTTTCTGATATTTTTATTCCTTGGCTCATTGGCTCAGGTCATGAAAGCTACTAAATATCGAAGGAACATTTACAATTAAAATTCATACTGCAACAAACCAAGTGATCTAATTTTGTCCTTAAATGTACAATTTTTTCCAAAATTCTGGATTGACTACAAAAAAAATATACATGTCTGCAATTCTAGCCATTCACTGCATTTTTACACAAGGTCCTTAGACGATCAAAAATTGCAACCAGCACCAAGCTTTAAGTCTAAACTAAAAAATAAAAATCCTAGCAAACATCCCGATTCCTGAGCAAACAAGTTAATTCATTCATTTCCTTCTTAGATTTTGTAATCCGAAATAAATCTTTATTGCGTTCATACCCACCAAACATACACATTTCTAGAATGCCATTATGTAAGTAATACTCCTCCGTTATATTGCATTTATCTCGTCAAAATTTAAGCCAAATAGCAACCCGTCTTTTGGCCTTGCGTAAATAAGTGGTGTAAAACAATATAAATGTCCCGTTTTCCAGGGTCTAAATAATGAAATTGTCAATTACAATTCACAATCCAACGGATCTTTTCCATCCATCCTTCATCTTCAAGGCTCTTATTTTATTGCAGGGTAGAAATTTCTTGCAATCCTCGTTCCCAATTGAGTCTTGGGTGACCTAACCAAAACAACTAAACTGAATTTAAGCCACTGACCACTACTGCCCACCAAGTTATAGATCCACCAGCACAAGTAGTCAAAATCCACCCAAATAAATCAACTAGTTTATGATTATTGTGAGAATATCCATTGATTGAATAATCCTATTAACACATACCAACGGTATGGTCACTTGTGGCCGTCATCAGAAACTTTACTGTCACAATAATACAAAGTGACCTTGTTTTAAGCAATATACTAATTCCAGGCAAATTGTATCGCAATAAACCAACTATAAAAGCGACAGCATTTAGAACTAATATGACAAAAAATGCGACTAAAATTGACAATTCGACCAACTAATAATTGACAAACTTCTACGATAGTTTTTTGTTATTGTAATATTTTCAATTGGATTTAAAGACCTAGGTTTGTTCGCTCTTCCATCGATTCGAATTTTACACTTCATTAACTCCTAAATGACACTTTTCTCTTAATTAAAATTAAGTAGAGCCCTCGCTTTTTAGCTGCGGTGACGTTAATGGAAAGGACAGGACAATCATTAGCTGTTTAAAAATGAGTGGCCGACAATCCTTACATTTTAGCTTGTCTTTTGCTTTGGTTCTAGGTCCAAATTTCCAATCAGTCTATTGCAACAGCAAATGTGATGCCTTAAGTACTACTGGCTTAACTCAGTTAAGTTAACTGCCTGCCCATCCGTCAACAGGTCGGATTACTTAAAAGTCACATTAAGAAAAGTGATGCCTGCCACATATGCAGACCACATAATGTGGTTAATGTGTTTGTTAGTTGGTTTTAGGCTTTGGAAGACATTTCCCTTTACAAATTTCAACCCCAGGTTTTGTGGGTGTCCACCCGAACCTCATGTCATCTCCGACTTCATCATATTATCACATTTCATTTACAATTCCTCATGGTAGTTTACAATTCTACCCTCTCTTAAATTCACACTTCAACATGCCTCCTAAAATATTGGGTATCAATCCTCAGAAAAAAGGAGTTGGCGGATGGCACAAGTTTCAAATTCGAATCACCAATTAACAGAGTAATGACGGAACAAAAGTACAGTTAATTTAAGGAAAAGAATCTGGTTTACCCACTGTTTTATTTTAACGTAAATTTCCATTCCTGGAGTGGAAATGTAGCAATATTTTTGATTAGAAGACCAACTTTCTCCATCATCATTCATAACACCAGCCACCAACCAGTGATGGATGACTATGAATTGTTCCTGCCTTTAGTTAACAAGCTTCCGTTCTAAAAACCATTCCAAACCAAATCATCATTTTGCCATGCAACTGTCGTCTCTCTGACTAAGGTCAAATCTCAATCGCCTGCATTCGTTCCACAACAAAAACAGACCCTTAACCATAACCTCGTCAACTTAATTCACTTTGACACACCACCCTCACCGTCCCTGCCTCCCTTGAATCTCACAATTGGTAAAGTCAACCGTCCACAAGAAAAACAGGTAGAACCATTTCTCGCCTGTCTAGTTTCCTTCTCATCACCACAAGTCAAGTTAGAGTCAACTAATTGTGAGAGAAGTTCCCTTAAGGAAGGGTCTCTTTGACTTTTATGCTCAACTTGGTCCCTTTTTCTTTTCCTACTTTAACGAGCTAAGACTGAGTCAAGTATTTGTATTTAAACAACCGTGTAACACCACCGAAGCGAGAACCAAGTCCTCGTTTTCTCGCCTTACTTCGCACTTCATTACCTTGTTGTCTGTGGATGGGGTGGAAATTCCGATGAGAATATCTTTTCAATAGTAAGTACATAAAAATTAATGGAAAACAGGGAGATTGTAGCGCAATGATCTTGTTTTGTCGGGAGAAGATTTGACTATTTTAAATGTTTCGCATTTCTGGAAATTGGTATCATTTGTAGCTGTCAATTTTATTTAAAAAGTGACCGTTTTGTAGCCACCAACCAACACTGCTCTCCTGAGGTCGTCCTTAAACCCTTGATCGGATCATTTAACAAGAATGTACTCCACCACAGGGTGAGATGACAATGGAAAAAGTTATTAAATTGAATACCTACCCCTGTCTTTAAGCTGCTACACTGGTCAATCCATAACCCACCAGAAATAAAGTCGACCCATAAGTGACCCCCTAGTGGCGAAATAAATGACCGGGCAGGAACCTTGTCCGACATCCATTTGTCAGCTTAGTTTAAAGCTCTTTACGAGACTTCACTTCATTTCAATGTGTCCTAGCTAGACTGAATTCTTTTATAGAATGGTTCATATACGATATTATTGTATTTCCATGTCTCACCTACACTAAATTTAACTGGCAACCTGGATTATTCTTTTAAGTCAGGTGGAAAATTGAAATTTGAACTGTCTTAACCAACACTCCAACTCGTAAAAGAACAAGTCACACATATGACTACAAGCCCAGAGTTTTGTAAGTTCTAAAACCTAAATATTCCTATCGAAAAAGCGTGGTGGAGAAAACTATCTAGTCACCTTTGTTATAATTACTTTCTCCATTTAATACAGTTTGTCATTAAACTGTAGCAATTTCAACAACTGAATTTTGCACATTTCCTCCAATTACATATTGCGAATAAACCTAAACTTTTATGAAAAAGCCTTCGAATTCATATATTCCCAAGTTAGGAATCCCAACAAAGACATTTTGCACATTTCCTCCAATTACATATTGCGAATAAACCTAAACTTTTATGAAAAAGCCTTCGAATTCATATATTCCCAAGTTAGGAATCCCAACAAAGTAGAATAAAATATTCCGAACAAAATATTTTCAACACAAATAAATGCCTCAAGTAAACTCCCTAAATCTCCAACTTGTGTCGTTTTCACACTCACTAACGAACTCTTCCTCACGCAAAAAACAGATTCCGACATAAATCCTTAATTAGCTCCAGGCCCAGTTAACTAACTAACTAACTAACACCTCCACATTCTCGCATCTGACAAGTTTAATCTACTCCAAACATTTTTATTACAACCAGGCCATGAGCTGAACAGAGCTTTTTAATCCTAATCACAATCAAA
This sequence comes from Folsomia manolachei, assembly GCA_036491905.1. Lineage (NCBI taxonomy): Eukaryota > Metazoa > Arthropoda > Collembola > Entomobryomorpha > Isotomidae > Folsomia > Folsomia manolachei. The sequence continues at coordinate 7,099 of JAAXNX010002728.1, forward strand.
CCGTGGAAAGCTGTAAAAGTCGAGTTCATGAACTAACAACTTCTTGGGCACAGTATGTATACCTTATCTTGGCTACATAACATTACTTTATGTACAGAGTTAAAAAACTTAAATTAAACGAGCTCTAATTCACACATGCATTCATTGTATAAAAAGTCACTTCACTCCCAGCTAGAGTTTTGAATGTCTTAATTAACTTGATTAAAAGCAGGGAAGGGAAGGGTGGAAATACATTTTTGTGTTTTTTAGCATACATTTTTTCCTAATTATGTTTGTCTGTGAACAATGAGGATAGATGACTATAAATGTGGAATACTTGTTGGCTTTAAACAATTGTGTTTTTTAAGATTTTTCAAAAATCTGGTAATCATCAGGACCACAAATTTTTACTCTAAATTCATTTAAACTGTAAAAGCCTGGTAGGCATGTCCTTCAAAATATTTCGATTCAAAGTGACATTAATAAAGTCTACCTTTTATGGATTTTAAATAAAAAAACTTTAAAAAGGTTACCGCTACCGCACTCCACAAAGAACCCAAATTCCTGTCATTCATACAATTGGAACCCAATCAATAAATGGCTAACTAATACATAATTGACCCACATATGTATATAGAAAGGGAGACGAAGTGTGAATCTGATTGAGTCCTGGAATGATGTGGTTCCAGCTTATCAATGAAAATGGACATGAATAGCATCGGCAATGCCGTTTCGGCATGATTATGAAGTGAGCGAGGACAAAATATGAGGGTCCCTATTTTACTGTAAAGAAATCATGTGGAAATGGAGACTTGAAAACTCAAGAGACCAGAAAAATTGGAGCACTCAACTGCATTCATTCACTGCCACCCTAACCTAATAAAGAATTGTACCGCACTCTAAATTGTGAACTTATCTGTCAACAGTATCTCGCCCAGTAACTTAACCGATAACCAAAAGTGGCCAGCAAAGTAAAAAAAATGAAATTTCAACAAGTGACAATTTTTTAAATTTGCTCAAGATCAATCCCATTTCACAATTTTGCACAATTTTTCAAAATTCGGTTTAGTCAAAGATGTAACTCCTCCTTCCTAAAAATGCATTTATTATGCTAAAATCCGATTAAGAACTAAACACACCAGCTAAGCCACCCTCCCTTCAAGTGAGCCGGTACATTATTAGCAATAATACAAATACCGACCACCATCCTTTACCACATCAACTCCTTTTACCTTTGATCTCACCCGGGTCTCGTTGAAATCCGGGCACAATGGATTCACCTTTAGCCACTTCATTACGAGCCCTTACATAATATCAGGCTACCTTGTGGTTAAACCACTGGTTAGCCATGAATAAAATAAAATAGAATAAAATAAAGCCGACTAAAATACGACCCTACCACTAAAGGGGACTTTCCTTCATGATTCAATCTTATTAAGGACCCCTTTTCATTTCTACTTTACATTTATCTCATGCCCAGTCGCTTGGCCACTTGTAAGGGTCGGGTGTCGGGTAAGGGTGTTTTGTTGAATGTGATTGTGGTAGATTTCAGTCCAACAATTCTAACAGAATTGTTCTGTTGATGCCATGCATCGGGGTTTTTCATCATTAACCGATGTGATCATTGGAGTGAACTTTAAAACGAAATGAATGGAAGCCAGCCAAAAATGTTATTTGTGGCTGCCCCTTCACTCCGTATTAATGGAGGGTGATGACAAGGCAGGGTAGAAATATATAGGATCTCTAGTTACGGGTTCTTTTCCTTAACAAACTTCGAATACTTTGTATGCCGTTATTATTGTGACATAATCAACTGCCTGACCCAACCCACTCGATCAGGAATTATGAGGATATCAGACTTCATTTCTTGTGATTGTGGAAAAAATCTAATCTCTGTTCTTATATATGATTACGGAGATATTTACAATTATTGTCTTTAAATTACGATGCGTTTTTATCCGCCATATTAAAATGTAATCGGACACTAACTCCAAATCCCATAATCAATCAAAATCGCCTAATAAATTATCCGCAACAAACCAGGCGGCCAAATATTAAAATGTAATCGGACACTAACTCCAAATCCCATAATCAATCAAAATCGCCTAATAAATTATCCGCAACAAACCAGGTGGCCAAACAGTTCGGCCCGAACTAATATAAAATGAGTTGTTTGCATACAAATCAAGCCTCAAATAAATCCACGTATCCATTACAATTAAACCATTAAATGACTTTTTAACCAGCCTTTATTATTATTTACCCTCTCTAAATATTTACTCAATCCACACTAAAAGAGTCACTTAACCCTCTCTTAAGCTTAACTACTCCAGGATAAAGATAAGTGTTTAAGTAGTTATTAGAAGATTAATACCGAGGTTATAACACAAACAAAATAGCCAACCAGCCAGTAACTGAGTAATGTAAGCAATTATCTCTGGATTTGTTTGCACTAAAGTTGAACTCAAGTTCTCTCACTTCTTATCTCATCTCTGGACTGGAGACCACTCCATAAATTTGGTGTGAAGCTATTTGCTAAATAGTAAACATTGTAAAACGCATTAATCCCTTAGAGGAGGATGTAGATAAATCACAAACAACTGAGTTGTTACAACTCAGTTATTACAACTCCATCAAACATCACCGTCATAATTTGCTTGGTGGTACAAAAAAAACTGAGAAATAAGAGCAATTTACCAACAAAATAACCACGTCATAAAAGGGAGAAATCAAGTAATTTGAATCAATCCCTGATAAGATCTATACTCGCCTTTTTTACATGGTCAAGCAAAATCTGGGCATTTCCCATCCATCAAAATTACGTCTATCTTTACACTCAATCTACATAAAGTGTGGAACTTAAGTTTTTACAGAGTTTTTACTCTGGACTACAACAATCCTTCTGGAGTTTTATTCTTAATGTGGAAAGGATTGACGACTAAATAACTTCTGGGCGAGGGAGAAAAGGCTATAAAACGCTCCCCCATAATTCATCCTTCACGGTGAGGTGGGTGAATTATACGATTTGATGGGATGTGGGTACTTGTTCATTTCAGGCTACTAAAAAAGTAAAATGCATGACTTGACTCCAGTTTTTTACGGCCATGTTGTTTTACTGTTTACACCGTTTTGTTTAACAGCTAGTAGAATGGGTGATGGCGAAAGCAACAGTCACAAAAAAAACAAGGCTTAACTAAGCGAAAACTAAATAGGGCTCATATTTGATGGCTTGTTGGCTACTTGCAAAGTGCAAAAACAATAAAAATTACATAACAAACTTGCTGGAATAGAGACATGAATTCCCAGATCAAGCATAAATCAGAGTTACGCAGCCATTTTCGAAATTGTTTGTTACTGCACACGAGCAATTCAAGTTATTCGCACTTATTTGAGCCGAAAATACTCGCAAATCCAGACGCCATTTACAAAATTTTAGCACATTTGCAAATCATTTATCGAATAGGTCAGAACAGTCTCCAAGAATTCTACAAATTTTGTGAAATTAGCCACATCGACCCTTCTCCATATTACGTAACCCCAAGACCATGCAAACTTCCAAAACTCGTTTAACTGCCCATTTACTCATCCCCACCTTTCCCCAATCACGTCTCCTTTACACCCCTTGATCCGATGTGATTGGCTGCTACTTATCCAACCACCATAAAATCGCCCAACTCATTTGCTCTCTTCAGACAAGGCAATTAATTACAATCAAATCAACCAACCTTTCCCTTTAAACATCTCACCCATCCCGTTAATGAGCTCAGCTCAAATCCAATCCAACCCATCCCAGTAGCTTGCAACTTTTAAATCTAGTGCAATTAATTACACCCTCTCACTCCAAAACAGCAACTTCTTCATCTCCAACCCTGCAAAAAATCCGATTTTTACACGGGTTCAAATTTCAACCAGAAATCCAATTCTCCTGGCCATCACATCAAACTCAGGTGATGCCATCACCACAATGGGAGATTGGCATCAGGCAAAATATTCACCTCACCTCACCTCACCTGGGCATTGTCATTGTTGAGCAATGATTGTTCCAATAAATTGAAATGGGAGGGTCTTCAGAGTTAGGATCGTGTTTCAATTTATCCTACCCAAAGCCATCCAACTCCACGAAAGACATCAATCTCAACCCGATGACTGCTAAGAAAGATGTTAACTGCTGGAGATGAAGTCTTTCTTAAAGACAGACACCAGTGGGTAGAAGCATAAAAATAATCCATCCTCCTCTCAGACAGTTGATGATAATGTCTCTTTTATGATGATGACTTTCACATTTATTTTATTGAATCCTATCCTGATCGCACCCCATCCATCCNGATAATGTCTCTTTTATGATGATGACTTTCACATTTATTTTATTGAATCCTATCCTGATCGCACCCCATCCATCCATCCCAACATTTCAAATCAAAGCCTTTCCATTGAAGGACGTGGACAACAATGCCAAGAAAACGATTAACATTAACTTGTGCCCTGCGTCGGATTTGAATCCAATTCAAACCATGCTACCAACGGGAGAATGACGGATTTAAAACAGTTAAAGAAGCCATCACCGTGAAAAACGGTTGCTGGCATAAATTGCTCAAATAAAATGCTCACAATAAAATAAAACAAGTGCACACCATCCGTGTTAATGTGACTTGGTTCCTAAGGACTGACCAGACCGGACCTTGAAGAAATTAGGTATTTATTGTTCCTCTCCTGCAAATGTCCTTGGTCTGGTCCTTTCTTTACGTCGTACATAATTTATTGCTTCCTTCCTCCAGAAGTGACGCTATAGCAAGGAACTCGACACGATACTGATACCAAGGGGCAATTAATTGTAAACTTTTACCAAACCCAAGTAACACCATGCAATACTGCAACACAATTAATTATACCATGTAACTTAATGCAATTCCAGTTTTATTATCGGATCTTGACCCAAGACCTGCATTAGCTAAGTAGTAATAGACGCGATGTCGATAATTTATTGGGTTGCGTTGCCTTCCTTCAGGCTTCAACCAACTGGTGAGGTGAAACAAATAACTATTTTATTTTAACGCGTTCCCGTCTAATGACTAACGCAGAATTAGTCTTGAAGTTGAAGCAAACATCAAAATCAACAATGTTGACTCAACAATGTGGGTATCATCAAAATCGTGGTAATAAAAAAAGCCAAGACACTCATCCTCAACCAGCTAAATAGTGTAAAAGACGCAACTTTTCTTTATCCTTCTCAATACTAGGTAATTGCTTATTTCATCGTATAACATATTTATCCAGAAAATAACAACCTTGCCTTCTGCCACCTTATGTCGGGATGTGGTGCCTCCTTTTCTTAAACAAACAAAGGATAGCATTACCAAAGAGAGGAACATCGTCATTTTCATTTCATCTCATCTCCAACAAGGATCTCATCATAATCACGGGAT
>JAAXNX010002729.1:0-12499 GCA_036491905.1 Folsomia manolachei
CGGATAGAAAAGTGAAGGGTCATGTATCCGTTGTAGTTTAGCGATTTAGTAAAGTTGAATTATTTCCCGGAACGCTCAAAGGCCAAGAACCGTGAATATGGTGTACGAGCAACATAGCTTGGTTGCAAGGCTCGCATTAAAAATGAGAGATCACGGCTCCTCTGTCCATCATTGAATCTATACATAATTGTCAATCTCACTCACATATTTAATTCTGCCTCGTCTTCTCCCTATTTATTTTATGTAAAGAGATTTTATTACAAAGATTCATGTATTCATGAAATAAATTCAGGATACGTAGCCTACTTTGTCCTGAAAAACAATGTGGCAGGCAATACTTTCTTTGAATAGTGTAGAAAATAGTAGCCAGTTGACTTGCAGAAATCTAATGCTTAGTGGAAAAGAACAAAAAAAGAAACAATAGAGATTTATTTTCAATCCACACGTGAATATACGAATACTTGGATGCAGAGGTGAACGGTCAGATATGAAGAAAGATGTGTCACAATCACCACAAGACTTGGATTGGTGTGGCGACGGGGTAATTGAAGAGTGGACAAATTGCAAATGAGAAACTTGAGTTTGATTAGCTGATGGACAACTGGGATAGGGTGCACCTGAGTAGAATTGAGTAGTGAGGAGAGTCCACATTCACTGACCAGTGGATACCTCACAATCAGGAACAAGGGAGACCCCATAACAAAACAAGTGGAATTGTATAAATAGCCACTTGCGCAATGTGTGCACTGGACATGGTTGGAATGATGAATGAATTGATTGAGCCTCGTCGCAGCGGGGTTACATTTCACTTTGATTGAACACTTTTTTTCTTTCGCGATGGGAAGTTGATAAAAGCGGAGAAATGAGTGGACACTGGCTCATCCCATTGTTGCAAATATCATCAACTTAAAATATTAAGAATAATATAAAGCCTTAATCAATTGTTTGGTTGTGGCTGTATGGTGGCCGATCACTTACTTATTATTGGTATGACACATCACATACAAACTCATGGGCTTGGTTTGGTTGGCATTTTGTTTCTCCTTGACCCTTGGGCATCAGACGGTCATTACTCAACCCAATCATCACCTCTTCCTTCATGCATGTGCATCCAGGCTCCGTTTTACTGGTAGGAATGCGGTGTGCTAGAATGCAAAACTGTTTTATCTTTCCTGTAACAGATAAGCCACCAGGATTCTAAACTATTTCATTCAATTGTTCGGGAAATTGGATGAGAAAAATGTGCAGAAGAAGAAATAAACTGTTGATTTATTCCAAAAACTAATAAATACAGACATTCAAAGGAATGTAGGATGGAAACGATGCATACACATTCAAAACCAAATGGATCGAGCTACTCTTCATGTAATAAATGTCTCATCACGTCCCGTAAAGCTTCATCTTGTTCTTGGTTTGTGTTTTTCCCCATTATTTGGCAGATGACCCTGCCTGCGACCTGAAATACAAATAGGGCTGCACACATTATTTTATAGTTTAGTTTTGATGTATACATGGATCCAAGGAGGTGTGTGGCTGTGTTCAAAGTCCATTTCAATCCAGGATAGTATGGTCCAGGCACATTGTCCTCCGTCTGAATGGGGCCACATGGGCGGTCACATCTCTTCTCGATTTACATCAAATTACTCCTTTACAAAATGTACCACCACCACCTGTCAATTATTCTTCTTTTGCATTTGTCGTTCTGTTCCCTCTTTGCCGTTAATATTTCACCCGGCTTGGCTCATATGTATTATTACGATTAGACGGTTTGGGCCCTGTCCACAAAACACTTCATCTGGTTTTTCATTATGTAAAATATCCATCGTTCGTTTTTAGCTAAGCAGACGGACAAGGGTCGAAACGAAAGGTAAAGTCAATAGAGGACAGAGAAGGGAAGAGAAAAAACTTAACTGTTGAGTAAGATTAAGAATTAAAAATTGACGGGACTATATAGCATTTGGATTTCAGGAGATACATATAGGTGGGCGAGTAGTGGTATTTTTGTGCGTTATTGTTATTACTGATTTTGATTCGGGATGGATTATGACATAGGATGTCGGATGGAATAAGTTGATTGATATGGCCAAGAAAAAGTTGCGGTTTTATCGGATTACGAGGGACTGTCACTTCCCCCTCCGTCTGTGATCCGTTTCGCTCAATTAGAGGGTATTAGACGGGGCCAGATTAGTCTGTCGTGTCCAATCTATCCAAGGAACTGGACAATCAACAAGTTAGACGATATAGACATACATATACCTATGTGCACTCTCTCCATTGGATATTACATGTCCACCTCGGCTCGCGTGAGGGTCATCTCACAAATCACTCCCGTGTCACAACCACACCCACAATTTGTTCATCAATCACAAGGGAGGAAGGGAAACACGGACTGAGGGAGTGCTAATTTATTTCAATTTAACCTCACGAACAGAGCGAGCAGAAAGTAGAAGCCGTGCTAGTTTATCCCTTCTAAATGCTCACTATCATACTAAAGAAACTCAATTTATACTTGAAATGATATGCTCATACCTGAATTTTGCGGTCGTGGGAAAAGAAGGTAACCAACGGGATTGTTATTTGTTACGAGGGATTTGTTTGCAATGGAATGTCTCATGCACAAGCTACAAATAAACATGTTTCATGTTTCACACATTTGGAATTTTCGCACGTTTTTGAGCCATTTCCCTTGACGTTGAAATTGTTTAAAACGAAAGAGGAAGCTATGCGTCCTCTTCTATCTTTTCTTGTTTTTTGCTTACCCACCACCAGTTTCAGTTTATCAGCCCTCTTATTCTTATGCAATAATTGTGGCATGTTTTTGGCGGAAGGTTAGGCTGGCAGACGCATAATAATATTGGTCTCGCTTTTAACTTGTACGAGGGTTGTGAGGTATTATACTTGTTATTAAGATGTGTACATAATACTCGTACATTGAGGACAATTCGAGCAAACCTTCTGACAGCTGGACACTGGCCAATTACATAGTGATTTCCTCCTTTGTTAGCCACGAAACTTTTGTCCTTCACGCTGACCATTGTCCAGCCATGAACACCCTCATCAAAAGTAGGCGTGAATGACGTCAGTCTCATTCATTACACCTGATTTACAACTTTCAATATATACCCTAAAATGAGTTACCTTTTGCTCAAAGCCATTCACGGACTTTATTTTGTGATTGTGCGTGCCTTTTATGGTCTCCTAGACTAACGGTCAAGCAGAAGCAATCCTGTCCCCAGTATTGAAGGCGTATTTGTAAAAGGCTCAAAAGTTTTTGAAAATCTGCTTATCGGCTTCCCAAAAAACGAGTTACTTTTAAAAATTAACTTGACAAATAAATTAGGTAAGTTTTTTCATGAAGGAACTAGACATTCTCAATCGCACTCGCCGACCTTGGACTTTTTTATACTTATTTTGTAGTTGTATTATGGCGAGGTTGGTGAACGGCGGATTTTGCTTTCCTGACCTACCGTGTTAAGCTTGACCACAATTCATGATGAATAGAGTGAGCGGTAACCGGAGAACAAGTTGCTCTAATGAAGTTCTAACCCATTATTTTGAAGCTCGTAAAAATGTCAACCTGTTACGACCAACTCGATTCTTTTCTCTGGCCTAAATTACAAATAGATAGATTGTGTGTCAGTATAGATAGATTTTGTATTTTCTCCGTAGCAAGAGGCTTCTGTGAGTATGTAGAGTTGTGCATATTCCGGGCGTCGCATTATGACACACATTATTATGTGATGGACAGAGGAGACCCTCCTGCTGTGAATTTTTATGACGAAGGGGGCCAGCAGGGGGGCATTGTCCATTCGTCTTTGCATTCTATGTATATCTCGCAAGAAGGCCACGGTAGATGGGACAGAATGTCCAACCAATGGTCCAACCAATGACATCATGTGGTCTTCAATCCGATGTTTCCAGTCCAAAAGTACCCATTTCCGGTGCACAAATCTAATAAAAATATCCATTCCATTCAAATTATTCAAATTCTTGTCAGTGTAGACGGCAACCTCAGTGCCAAAAATAACCCAGGGGATCCCATTCATTCATTCCTTTACTTTAGAATGAAGCATTGTTATTAAAAAATGAACAAGAAAACTCCCTGTCGGGTCCTCCATTACATCATTTCTTGCGACAGTCAGAGTGAAATGAGTTGAGTTGAACTGGATTATTACATGTAGCGGCATATAGAACTGGACAAGCGCTTGTCCAGGTGTCCGTCATTTTAAAACAAGATTATAACACTTGCACATTAACGTAGCTACACCTACACATTAAGAACCAAATCATTTACAAAATACGATTTAAATCGTGCTAAATAGCACAATTTATATGAAATGAACAATTACATATTTGTAACCACTATATATTGTTTAGGTGGACTGTTTCTAATTATCGGTGATCCCTGTCTTTAATATAACTTTTGCAGATATATGAGACAGTGGCATCTTTTGTAACAACATGCTCGGGTAGGGTAAATCTTTTTTAGAAGAAGGGTTTGGTAAAACTGATCAGTTTTGTAGCATTATTATTAAGGAGAAACAAGGCTTCGGTTGTGGGCTCTGTTAAATGAAGACAAATGAATCTGGTCAGAACGGAAAAGGCAGAAAATGGAAATGGTGAAAATGTGTGCGGAGCAAGTAAACCTACAGACCACAACAGTCAGTTAGTTAGTTAGTGGGTAGAAAGGATCCCTTCACGAATGAGAGTGGCATTGTTCTCTCTAAGATGTGGTGTAGAACACGCATTTTAATTCCTCTTTCGTGCGCTATTGATCGCAGGATGAGATGCAGATGGACGGATGGAACTAAGACATGCTTAGTATGCATCCATTTACAATAGGCGCAAACTATATAAATTCCCACTATTCCTGAAAACAAAATTTTACTTTGGTGGATGGATGAATTATAAAAGAATGTCCCCTATCTCCTCGCAGTGAGTGATCGGACGGGATAGATGACCAAACGGTAAAAATGCAAAACTTCCTCTAGTACTTAGTAAGCAGCATGATGTATATGAGACGCAATATTTGTATTTATTATTATTTATCGAAAAGCTTTTTTGTGCGAGAAAGAGAGAGGTTTGTTAATAAATGGACCCTTAAAAAGGTTTATTCTACTGGGCAATGAATGTGTCAGAAATTATGAGTGGTCCGTTGATGACATTTTTGACTTTTGGGCATAATAATAATGGTGATGGATGCATCTGCTGGCCTGTCCATCCTATCCACTGGACAATGGACGCATTCACCCGGAGCACGGATTTGAGCCTCAAACTCCGTTTTTTGACATCCCAGTGACTTGCATAAAATATCCAAACCAAGCTAGATAGAGGGAATCATGGAATAGAACACAAAAACCAAAAACGTCCCTTTGACACCATCAGACCCGCCCTGACCTTCCGAGCACAATGTTTTTTGGCCCAGTTTTTCTCGACCCACCGGCAACAGTAATGCATAAGCATACAATCATTATTATACAAAATTATTGAATGACACTTTTTCTCCCTTCTCAATCAAATATTTTATTTCATTTATTCCCTACTTTTCATAAATCCTCCTCTTCTCTGAAATGAATGACTGACCTTACATTCCCACCAGCACCCGCTAGAACTCTGTTCGACCGCTGAATGTAATGTCAATTTGACCGTTACGTAAGCATAATTTGAAACCATTGTCCATCCACGGTGTTGCAAACTTTGTCGAAAATTGTGACCGTTCTTTACTCTCTGTTCTGTATCTGTTGTGTTTTGTTGTCACATTTTGAAGTTGGATTACTGGGCAAATCCTATAACGCATCCAAAATCTTACCAAAACAAACGCTATGCAGTAGGAGCAGAGAGAAGTCAGTCATCCTTAGTTATTAAGTTTTAGCATCTATGAAATGACAGCCTCTCTATCTAATACAGGATGGTAATGAAATTAGTAACGATCCCATCGGTAGAAAAACTACACCAACTGCAAGCATGGAACTGAAATTGGAACTTTATCAGTTGAAAATAATGAAATTGAAATTCAGACGTAATGAAATAAACGAGCGACCGTTACGAAAAAACTTGGCTTCATTTTTTATTTGGAAAATTGACCATTTGCAAGAGAGGGAGACCAGCAAGCACACTGACTTTGTGGTGGTGGATTTAATCAGATTGGGTTTCCAATCAGGGACATCTGGACCACTCGAGGGAATTCGGATTTTAAACTTTTGAACACGGACCGAGGCTTAAAAAGTGAAATGTCATCCTCATTTCCCTCAAGTGTCCCAAACCGAGAAATGGACTGCATCCACTGTCTGATTGAGTATCTTGCTGACAATTGTGAGTGTCGAGTTCTAGTGTCCGCTCCGTGATTCCAGTTGCTTGAAAATGTTCAGAAATGGAACGAGGCACGTTTGGCAAAATCCAGGATGGTTTTACACAAACAGAAATTGTAGTTTACTCGTATGTTTTATTGTCGTAGGATTTGCCATTGAAAAATTTGCCAGACTGAATGATTTTTTAAATATATATTTAACTATATAGTTTTCTCTATGCATACTCATAGCACAAAGTGTGGTGTAGCAGTACTGTGTGACTGCTATTAATCATCCTTCTCGTGGACACTTCTTGCAACCAACCCTTCCCTCCCACAGAAAAAGCTTGGTCTGTCTGTAATTATCCTCTATCGGGCATTCGGTTTTTTTGGTCTTGGTTTTTCCTCTCACTCTCTCATTCCTTTGTTGCATCATCATGGGAGAGTATTGTGAAGTGGGTGGAATGGGTTGGGTGAATACACGAAGAAGACGGGCTTTTAAGAGCTTTAAATTATCAGAGTGGTTGAGGACAATGGACAAGCACAATGGAGAAGGTGGAGGTGGGATAGAAAAAAATGTTGCTACTTTGCATGAAAAAGAAATCGATATGCTTAGATTTCATCTGGACTTTGTGCATGAATACCAATATCTAGGAAACAAGTCAGTGTGAAAGTGCATCTCACACAACTAGCCTACACAGCCACAGCTATACAGATTTCATTCCTCCTCTACATTTATTCTACCAAAAGCCAACGTCAAGTCAACTTGAGATAAAATATACCCAGTCAAAAGCAACTTTTCTGGAAGTTCAGTCCGCAATGTGACCGGGTAGATGATTTTTTTTGTAAGGAAGGGTTGAGTTGTCCAGTCCAAGCAGTGTCACTATATACAAGAGAAAGGAGGATGTGTCATTCGTGTGTAACAACGTGTGGGGTTTTAAACTGGATGACATGAATTCAATCTCCAAGTTGTTCGTGTGTGCATGAATAAAAAAAACAATACTATTCCAAAGTATTCCAGTATTGTTATGCAATTTAGGAAAAGCCTCAATTTTTTCAGTTGTCGGATGAATGTGGAACTACCACTGACTCTCACTGCATCAAAATGCACTGCATTGTGGGAGGAATAAACTTAGGAAACTGCATCCCATGCAAGTATTCATTGTTCCTAAGACCATTCATGCCAATAAGTAAGGAGTTTGATGGAATCGAGCTAAGCTCAAGTTGAGATTTTTTTTGCTATTGGTCTCATAAAATCTTTCTACTACTGGTTGATGCGTGGACAGAGAATGGAAAGTGAAAGTGGAGGAGAATGGGTTTTGACAAGTCAACTCAGGTCCAATTTGGTAGTTGACACATTCATGAGCTAGGGGAGACAGATGGACGGTTGATATGAGAGAATTTATTTATTTATTTGTTGTCTATGAAAATATATTGGTGGCCACAGGCCGCCAATATTTCCATATCAGATAATATTGACAATCTTCTCCATCTCTTGTGTCACCGTTGCCAATATTCCTATTTACATATTAACAAGGCGCATTAGTTTCTTCCATTCGAGCTTTTTCATCCATCGTTTCATTTCCTGTGTATGTACATGGTCAGCCATAATTGCACGCTCCATCCATCCGTTCAATGTATTCCTAAGCATTTTTTTTCTTCCCCATTTATAGCTCCATATAAAATACTTGCTTCCAAAAATAACTCAATATTTACTTGCTCTTCTACTTATTTTCTAGTGGACCACTCCATCGGCTCTGTTCACGGTCCTGGAGATATTCTTACCTGCGGCGGATGTCAGAAGCAATTTGGCCTGAGTGAAATTGTTCGCTTTATCCAACACAAGGTGCGCACATGTCCTGCCATCTTGGCCGCGAGCAACAGCACCAATCGCAGAGATAATGTTGCTGTAGCAGCGGCTGCCGCAGCTTTACTAAACAACAATAATTTGGATGCCAAAAACAATCACTCTAGCCTCGTGGAGAGTCCCACATCTTCCATCCCTTGCTCAGAGGATGAAGAAGATGAAGGAGAAGACTATTCTAAAGTGAACAACAATAACACCAACAATTCAAATAATAATAATATTGGGGACAAGAATGGAGGAAGCGATGCTGAAGATGAGAATGTGGATCAATCTAGTAGGACAACCATAGATAAGATGATTCCAGTTGTAAAACCAAGCATTTCTGCACCCATAATTAGTCGTCGGCCAAAAGGTCACCGGTCTCACCAGCAGCACCTCATCCCATCCCGTATGAACCATCAACTTCAACGGAAGGAAGGGGAAGAACCCCTGGTACTGACCAACAAGTCCGATGCTTCGGTCAATACCTCGTTGAGCTCAGGTGAGATTTTTATTTTTTGAATGCTACTAATTGTAAGTGAATCTCCTACCACAGATAACTAGTATACACCTAGTGTAGGAAGTTGATGCTCAATAAATCAGGTTTGCTGGGAACGGGGCATTCGTCCACTTTGTGATTGCGGAGTTATTTCCGCCTCGGTGAATTCCCACGTGGTCAATGATTATGAGAGTAGTTGTTTAAAGTTATAGAGTGGTTGTAGCAAATGGGTAAGGAATTTTAGATTGTATTGGCACTGATACATTCACACTTTTTATTTAAAAACGGATATTGCATTCTGTTCCTTGACTTTGTGCGGCAACAAAAATAAAGGTTGCCGTTTGAAAAAAGCGTCCGGCTTTGGATGAGCATATAGTCCACGGTACCATGGTGATAGTGGAATGAACGTAGAAATGGGAGCGATGGGATGCCAGTGGGAAAGCCGAGAGCGAGCTAGACTATGTGATTAATTTGAATCCGTCGGGTTGATCCCTGAGAGAGAGGAGCGTGATAAATAGATTTTAAGCTTTCACCCATCCGTGTCTTCACCACGAGAAAACCAAACCAATCTGCATTTGCTTACTTTTACTTTAAAAATGGAAATGTTTGTTGCTAAGAAGAAAAGTGATCGCGGAAGAGTCCGCCCGCTTTTCCCATTTAGACAAAGGATGGATGGATCAATAAATCTAAAGTGAAGGTGGGGCTGGTTGCTAGCAAACTCATCTTCTTCAAAGTCTCAGGCACTCGTTAATATTCAATAAATACGGTGATTCTTGAGGGATTCCAAAGACAATCCTCCAAGTCAAATTACTTTCATGCATGATGGAGTCCCTTTTTTATTTCATTTTATTTCCACCTCTCTCTACCTCACGCCTCGATCACTATCCCAGAACGCAGTCGGTTGACTTTACATTGTCTCATTCTCAGCTTTGAAGACTTTTAGCACGATTATTATTTCAGCTGAGACCCGAATGTCGCGTGTGTCCTGATGCTTTCACGTCTTTCTTACGGCACTTTAAACCTGATAGTGGTCATATATCTATGTACTCTATACGTGGGTCGGCTTGCATAAATGGGCATAAAGAGAAGGAGAAAAGAATAAGGACTGAATGAAAGAAGAAAGGAAAAGGAGTTGACTTTACGAGCAGTCGTTGGTTGACGTTAATGTGAGCCGGATGTGGAAGTGACCATCGTAAAAAGGGGAAGTGGACTAATGTGGATGCTAATAAGGAAGGGGAACTTTTGCACATTTCTAGGAAAGTGCTAATTTGAGATTCCATTCACACTTGAAGCATTTGGTGGCAGTTCTACCAAATGACCTCCCAACCCTTTCCTTGTCTCAATCTTTGACCTCACCATCTGCTCAATCACAGCTGTCCACGGCGTCATTTCCCCACACACTTTTTTATTTCTTCTCATGTTGTCACTCACAGTCAGCTAACATCCTTTAGAGACTCCACTAGGCTAGGGCTACCTGGTTGGTGGACCTTATTGCATTTTCACAATATTGCCTCCGTCTGGGGTGGTAGGTGTGGGTGTGTGTAAGCCACTGTTGTGGCGTGTTGAATAATGCATGGGGGCAATAATGACCCAGATGTGATGTGGTTTGGTGTTTATATGCATCCAGCTAGGCAAAGCAGACCAGCTTGGACAGCCATCATCCTCTAATACATACATTCCACTATGACGATGGACTCATAATAATATTTGTCCGGGTGGATAAGAAAGGGTTATCTCCTCCTGAATATTTTATCCAACGCTAATGATCGTCTCCAATGAGGGTGATTACTCAAATGGATCTGCTTCCTTCCTCGCCTGTTTACTCTTGGTCACTCGCACCGGCACTTCTATTACAACCACGGAACATTAGAAAAATGCATGCATAATATGCACTGTGGACACTACTACTCGTCCGCCAGTGAGTGAATATGAATTAGGTTGGGCCACACGACGGGAGGGAGGGAAAGTAAAAAAAATATCCGGGCATTTTACTTTTTTCTCTACTTTTACCTTACCCAACCCGCATGCACTTTCACACTGATCATTATCTACCTGTGTCATAATACTCTAATGGACTTGATGCAAATACCCAGGAGAGGCTAAGGAAGACAAGAGCATACTCACTAATTAAATACACGAGCCACAAAACAGACAGGGTCCAACCCATCTATCCAGCAAACATTTTTTATGTACGCACAAGGAACTTTGAATATTGTATTGCTTTGCCTGTCCGTTCTTCATCTTTTTTACAGTCAGTCAGTCATTCCACTTACAATTCACTTCACTTGCTTGAGCTGGAGTTTAGTCCCCAATGAGTCACTGCATTGCTGATTTTTTAAAATGAAAATGCCACCCGGTGGGATATATATAACTGAACCCATTTTTCTATTTCCATGAAGAAATCGGATCTCCCCAATGTCCGGTTTGGTTTGGTCTGGTCTATCTATCCATCCATCCCAATCATCTCCATCATCATCCTCGCTTTCCCTGCTTGTAATAGCTCATCATTTTCAATTCAAATGTTTAAAAAAAGTGTAAGAGATAGCTGACCGATTTTAAAAAGGAAGCGTATTCACTGCATAAAACGCACAATGCATTCGAGAGGGACAAAAGAAATGGAGGGTGAACCACAACGTACTGAATCAACCCCGAGTTATCTGGATACTATAAAAACCACCCGGATGAGTCCGAGATTAAAATTTTTTCGGTTTATGCCTAAATAGATAGCAATATTCTCCTGTTTATTTTTTATAGCGTTTAGATCTTCGTATGACTACTTTCTTTGGTCGCCAATTACATTAATCACTTTCTAAAGTTATGAAATATAGTCACAGAATTGAATAAAAGTGGCAAGTAGACTTGCCTCACCGATACTGTTCGTTCTGCATTCTTATTCCTACTGCTGGTATCAGAAGTGAAGAGATATGTGACAAGGAGAAGGATGTGATGTTGCATAAGTAACTCTTGTGGCGAATTTGAATAATGGATCTTGAGCTTTCTCCCATTCTCACCATCACTTTTGAGATGCATGTCTGAATTTATGAAAGGACACGACTGGACACCAAGTGTCAGTTGGTGTCAACGCCAAATTTTTTATGCAAAGCCCATACTATGCGTGTCAACGTCAACCTCTTTTTACTTTTCATGTAGCTTTCTAAGACCATGCAACTGTGACCATATCCGCACTGACGGACATAAACATAGCACTCATGGTAGAGGCAGCTCGCCTCACTTATTATCGCCTGACCTGAGAAATTTTGTGCTGGGATTATTACGAGAGAGAGATCATGGCCCGAGGTGGACAAATACAAATGATGTGGACCCTACTTTTTTGGAAATC
The DNA here is from genome assembly GCA_036491905.1 of Folsomia manolachei. Lineage (NCBI taxonomy): Eukaryota > Metazoa > Arthropoda > Collembola > Entomobryomorpha > Isotomidae > Folsomia > Folsomia manolachei. The sequence goes on from JAAXNX010002729.1 coordinate 11,972, forward strand.
CTCTTCTTGCCTCTTTAGTTTGCTTGCTTGTTCCACACTTGATCTGATTATGCAATGGGCTAATGGGATTGGCTCATATTCTCATGGGATTCGTTTTTTACTCAGCAGTCGTGACTCGGCACCTCCAACCTCAACGGTCCATCCAACTCAAAGTTTGCTTGATTCTCAAGAAATGAGGAAAACAAATAAGGCGATTAATTGTCCGTACCCCCTCAGTGTCCATACACATTGTCTCTTTGCCTGCTGCTGCTGTTTTTCTCAGAAATCAACCACAAAGTGATGAGGATTTTTGAAGGAAGATGAAATGATGTAAAGAAAATCTCTGCTTGTATTATTATACACCTACGCACACATATTGTCCGCAACTGATAGCATGCTTTAACACATTAGAAAATTTCCGAGCCAGTTAAATTTTCGGTAAATTTATACGTTTGGGGTAGGCTTACAGCCAAAGTTTTCATCCTTCCTTTAACCAACTTCTTGTTTAGGTTCTTGTAATATCGGCTTCTAGGATATAAGCATACTCTC
>JAAXNX010002730.1:0-12497 GCA_036491905.1 Folsomia manolachei
ACTGGTGGGATGAGAGGGTGCAACATCCTCATCATCTTCCAGGGTAACTTCTTCCAGTATCCGTTCTTTGGCCTTGGTATCTGCACTACGAACACCAGTAATGGACACGTTAATTACTTCGTCCACAATTTCCACGTCAGAATCAGAATCTACTGCTCCCGGCTCTTTCGAAGAGTTATTGTCCTCTTCCTCTGTTTCCCGTTGTTTCGGGTCTGGTTGAATATGGCTATAATTTTGTTCGTCCTGACCATTGTTCCAACTTCCCGTGTCATCGTCTTTCCGTACTTGAGACATTGGTTGTGGGGATGAGATGGATGAGTCGGTCACTTCCTGTTTTATCTCAATTTTTTGCGGATTTCGGACTTGTTTAGTATTTGACGACTGAGACTGAGCAGAGAGAGTGGACATAAACCTGTCGACGAGAAAGTGTTCATTTGGAGTTGGAGGCAAACGAGCTCTCACCCAAGTCTCCAGGTCGTCCAGCGACAGGCGTCGTAACTCGGGTCGTGTGACACCTGTAATTAATTAGTTTAATTTAGGTAAAAGTGTGCTTATTCTAATTTGCAAATGTATCCTCAAAAATACGAAGAAAACTCACCACCAAAGCTGAGGTAGGAGGAGGGTGGAAAGTCACATTTTATTAAAATGTCCAAAATTTCCAGGTCCATCGACATTTTGGAGACTAATAATTACCTTATTTGTGATAATATAGTTATTTAATATTGAAATCAAAAATAGTCAACAATCAACAATGCCACAAATAATACTGTTTTTTTGTGTAGCCTAAATCCAATGTGCTCTAGCCGGCTATGACTATTGCGGGTGAGACAGTTCATTGTTGAGATTTCAGGAAACAACAATGCTTGATGAAAATGTGTTGCACAATGCGTTGCTTCAAGTTGGATGGCAAATATTACTTTCTGCAAATTCAATTTTTATTTACAGATTATTTCATGCACCTTACTCCCGAAACATTCAAATACAAAAGTGTGATACGCAATCAATTCATTGAACGCAACGTACACGCCAAACGGCTTCCGTTGCCTTTTCTTGCAGATGCATGCAAACATTTGATTCTTGGAACATTAACACAAATCAGATGTATATCCAGTGAAATAATAAATGAACTGAAGTGCAATGAAAATTTTACGCTTTATTTTAACGTGGTTCACCTGACATGGCAAGATTACTAAACTGTGTAAATATTCAATTACATGGTATGGTAAGTTAATTGCTGGGACCGGCTGCATTATTTTTAAGTTTCGCCTCTTTCTTTACCAATAACTCCGTGGGTTCCAATTTTATAATGCTTCGACTCTCAGAAGAATAGAATGACTTGAAATTGGTCCGGTTCACGTCCACCTGTGACATCTAAAATAACAAAGTAGGAATTTTAATGACTAATGCCAATTTTTTGCTGAGAAAATAAGATCCACTCACATCTAGACATTGGTAAATTAATACCATTGTTCGAGGACACGCAGCTTCCACCGCTTTGGAAATGGGATACTTCTTGAATCCAATCAGAGTATTGCTAAACTCCGGCTCAGGGTCATCCCTCCAATACTTGGGCCCCTTTATGGATTACGATTTGATCCAGCAATACTCTTCAGTGTGTTGCATCTTGCATCTGTAATTCCAGACGTGAAAAAATTGGTGGCTGGGATCATGCACATGATTTTAAGCAACTAGTTGTTGCCAAACTTCACAGGGAACAAACGCTGTTTGCTATTTCAATTTGGCATTCAAGTAGTGCATGGGTTATAAAGGTTTTGCTTCATACCTAAAGTAAAAGCAATGCAAACGATAGGTAATGCATAAAAACTAATTGGAGAACTACATTTATTTGGTTTTAATTAAATCTTTGTCATTCCGCACAATGAATATAGTAAAATCATAACACACATATGCTAAAATGTCAATTTATCGGTTAATCTATCAGTTAAAATTATGTACGAAATATTTATAACAATGCATTATACTCGCGTAATTGTAATAAATATATACGTCATACCCTATGTTCTCGAATATGCTCATAATTGTGTTATATGACTACTCCAGTGTGTATGAGAAAAACTGGAATAGCTTACAAATCTAAACATTTAATCTTTCTTGACTGATCCTCAATTCTACGGCATACCCTGCATCGTAATTAGAGATACACACATTTTATTCGGTTGGATTGACCATGCAACCACTCCCTCGTCAACTAATTGTAATGCATGAGTATGTATAAGAATGTGAGTAATTGCAAAACGCATTGCAACCAGATTATGTACAAATTCGCAACCCAAATTTTACTTTCTCTTCAACGCCAACAAAGCCCTAAACGTCCCTCGTACAATGGCTTGGATGAATTTCAACACCGTAACATGTTTTACCATCATAACCCCCTCAAACCCGAAAGATAATGGTTTACAGCTTTTTCTAAATTTAGCAAAATATCTTTTATCCCCCATCCCTCGAAATTCTGTGACATCCCTTTTCCACGAACCGATACAATCCTTCGCAGCCTTATGAACTCTTGCCGCACAAGTCAACATAGCCGCCCAGGACACCATCACGAAGGGAATGACCGCCATAAGCATTAGAGTCGTCCATCCATCCAACTTATCCTTACCATCCTCCTTATGCCCGATAAGAACATACCCCGTGAAAATAGCGGACTGAATACAAATCCCTTGAATTGGTGGCAAGTAGTGGCCAAAAACCAGAGACGTTTCTTTCCCGATAATTTGCAAGGCATTATGTTACCACGATATTTTCAGGATTTCGCCTCATTTCCGGCAAACATTTATACTTTCTCTGGCTCCTACTTTTCAGCCTCAGTTCTTCCTTTACCAACGGGAATACAAGGAATGTCATAGCAGAGTACATGTGAAACAGTGTTATCATGAAATTGGCAAAAAACAGACACGCATACAAAATGACGACCGCGTAGCCAAAGGACACCACACTTTTGGCGAAGGTATCGGCTGGATAAATACTTGGGAAATGAATAGGATGACATGGAAATAAACAGAAATGCACAACTGTAAAGAATGCCATAAAGTTTAGGGCCACAGTGATTGGTCGTGCGATAAATATCCATTTCTTGTTGAAAATGGCGACGGCCTGACATCCTGGGTGGGACCACCATTTGGCTGAAAACAGAAAAATATAGTTGGAAACCGTTCTCTGTAGTTTGTCTTGACTTACCATGAAACTTGGAACTGTAAATAAAATAGGAATTCCAAGCACAGGCCATCTCTTTGGGTTGAAGGGTAAGCAGGGATGTTGCAATTGACATGGCGAATATTCCGTAAGAAACGGGACGGAGAAGGCTTAACACCGAAGATTGTCCATTGTTTTTGTATATTATTGTCTGTATCCCGACATAAAGTGCGACAAAGCTGATTAAAAAGTGGACAACAATAGCATCGGCGTGACGGCTGGGTGAAAATTCTAAGAGTTTCGTTCTACCGTTCCAGGTAAGAGGGTAACTGAAAAGGTTGGCAAATCTTACGCCTCGACCAAAAGTTTCGAAAAATAGAGCAGTAAACATTTCTATTCAGTATTCTACTCGGTCTTTATTTCCATGCGTGTTTTCTGACCAAGTGAATAAAACAAGTTTATGGAAAAATCTTTAACCAAGTAAATCAATAGTAGTTAATTTCACATGTTATAAATTTTTAAACATTTTCTTAGGCTTTAATAGACGGTATCTCGTATAAGATTAATCCCACAGGGGTTGTAACTTCCCCAGGTTTTGAGTATAGTTTGAATTTTAATAAATACTTTTATAACTATTGAGGTCTGAAAGTAATTACCTGGTAAAAAAGACGGAGTTCGTCTTCGGAGAATGAATATCGCATTCAACTTTATGTAATTTTAATTACTTTTTGCTCCCTTCTGTGGGAGCCATGAAATAAGATGATTGTGGGCATCAATACATATTTCGTGATTAGTGTCATTAATACCAGTATTTATACACCACAAAATAAATGAATGTCACTCATTTTATTGTCGAAACTCAAGATTTCTCATATATTTAAACAAATTTACTCAAGGCTGAGGCTGGCTGAACTTATTTTTGTCCAGATATGTTTCTGTCATCATTATCCAAAGGATTCTGTCGTAAACGTATCTGTAAAATATTTAAAAAAAAACGCTTTACATAAGGTTGGTTGAGGGTATAAAAATAAAATTCCCACTTTTCAATGTCCTTGNTCATCATTATCCAAAGGATTCTGTCGTAAACGTATCTGTAAAATATTTAAAAAAAAACGCTTTACATAAGGTTGGTTGAGGGTATAAAAATAAAATTCCCACTTTTCAATGTCCTTGGCTATGAGGAAGTCCAAGTGATTAAAGGAGTTGATTGGTATCCTATTATTTTCTTTGAGCACTCCTGGTGTAAACTTTGAAAATGTTGTCTTCACATCCTCCGGAACCGTGACTGCATATTTTGGAATTGAATGAAATTTATAGCTTTCACAAAATCTGTAGTTTGCAATCTTGAAGTAATGCAAAATCTGGATAATTACATAAAACGTTACCTCCGTCGTTGTGGCCCCTATTAAAAATATTTTCACGATAAATCATTAAATTGCATATACTGGCATTTAAAAGTATTCCATTGTTACCAATAATTTACGGTGGGTGCAGTTATCAAGTCAAGTGGATATGAAGGTGGATATTTGGACTTGTACTTTGCATAATTCACAAGATCCAGGTAATTGTACTTTCTAAATTGTCCAGTAATCATGGATTGATGCAAGTGGCCTGGTAAAAGATATTAATTACCTTATTCGTCAGATTCTCAATGCAAAACTAATACAAAGCTAATGGCACAGAAATTTCCTTACTAAACATTTTCGTTGATGTCGTACTAAAGTACTTTTCATTGAAGAATTGGGCATTCATCTGAAATAATTTACTCACCATAAAAATATTATACTAAATTTTACCCTCAGCCCATTCACTCACAATATAATTCTGATTCGGATTGAAACCAAAAAGTTGACTGGTCAGAAGATCACACATACCACACCGAGCCGATGCCACGCTACAAGTTACATTAGTCAAGGCACTGGCCATGGTCTTAAACTTTTTAGGATCCATTCTGTCACCATTCGTCTAGAACAATAAAATTGTAAAAAAAAAAATGTTTCTTCAGAAAAAGTTTCACAAATTTCTCACCGCTCTTAAATAATCAATTGGAGAATGCGCCGAAATGACGTATCTTAGACCAACAGATCGAATGTTAGGAATGTAACCGGCCGTCGCGAGGAGAAAGCCAACCCGGATTTTGGCGTTATATTCCGGTCTGTCTGACATCGCAATTAAATATTGCATCGTTCCAAGGGAGTGGCCCACATAGTAAGTGTCATTTTGCCCAGTTACATTCAAAATGTAATCAATAACCGCAGGGACATCGTAGTAACCCAACTCGTGAAAACTTTAAAGCCAAAGAAATGAAAATGTAAGACATTCTTTAAATGAATGGTAGCTATTTGTCATAAAATGAAACCTAAAATCCCAATATATTGATTGATTCTGTTTGTAATGTACATGTTCCGAGGAATACTGGGATCCTCGTGCATTACCGATCCATACCTGTGCACAAAACGGTCAAAAAGCCAGTTTTTTGTATTCAGTAATTTACAAACACATTTTTAAGCTTACATCAAATCCCTCGTTTGCAGACTTGAATGCTAAACAAAAAGAACAAACACATTGAATAGATGGCATGTTTGGGATTCGCTTCGTCTTGAATCCAAATTTATAAATTATTCATACCCAAACTTCCATTATCCGGAAGGAATAGCCAACTCCACGCATTTCCTGCGAGTCCATGGTTTAGAAATATGGGAACTTTTCCAGGCCTTGGAGGAGATAAAGGACTTCCTAACATGTATATTGGCATCATTTGTAAAAATCAACAATTCCTTATATATCTGATTTCTTTATACCTGGGATTCGAAACACGTTCAAAATATAACCGTCATCCGTAATTACTTGCAAACGAACAACAACAAAGTTAGTCCATTCTCCCAACAACAAATCTTTTCTATTATTTATTTCATCATGAAATACCTTCATGTGTCTCGAAACTGTAATTGTTGGATTTAATATATTCCGGCTGTTCAAGTAGACAAGTTTCAAAATGGGATTTAGTATCAAATTGTCACAACTCATTTCCTTCTATTCGACTCACAGCATCCAGTACAAAGTGGTCATTCTTGTGTTTTATCAATTCTGCACACTACAACAAATAAAAAGTTACAGAAGCCAGCCCGAGAATAGATAATTTTGTAGGAAACCTCTTTATCCGAGGGTTCAGGTAGCGGTGTCTCGGTTGGAGGATGTGGATTAATTAGGACATAATCTCCACTCATGGGGTCATGAGGTGGTCCAACATCCTCTTCTTCTGCTACCACTACCACGTCTTCCGTCCTTGCAGTTGGGACAAGAGTAAACAATCCAATTGTAATCAGTAAGAATCTATTTGCATTGATGGACATGTTTCAAAATATTCTTTTCAGAGTTGATAGTCTGAGGGAACGAAAGTGGATATTTTCTGGATCGGAGTCACAATTCCAGAATTCCAAGGAGATCTATTGTGTAATCGAGACTCCCAATAACAATTGATGGAACAACGTGAGGCACTGGAACAAAAGATTTTATTGCTCATTCTCCTTTTGTGGTTGAGAGGTTTAGTGCAAAAGGCAAATAACTGGGACAAGTTAAGTTTTATCACCAGCGGTATAATGCTTTGTTACAGTGGTTGAAATGACGAATTTTAGCGTACCAGTCGTGGGTTTGTCCATTTTATATTGAAATATTTAATGCGACCAAAGTATTTGCGGTGCATGGTCGAATTTCTTTGAAGCGGTATTGCGAACGGGTTGACAAAAGTTACTAATTGCCAGTGAAGCACATGGTAAAGGAGACATTGAGAGATCGTCAATTTACCTGTCAGATTGAGTTCAGGAGAGCCGTGTTTGTGTTACTATAGTGTCACACAAAACTTAGCATTTATATCTACATAAATCTCTGATGGGATGTATTTGATGTTTGGGTGTGCTAAAAATAATGAAATTCATGAATGTCACTGTGTTTTGTACCTGCTTTGCTGCAGGTTACTAGGTTGGTTGGATTATTGCATCTAAATGTTTGGCAATTATTCCGCTTCATTTGGTAATGTTTAGCCCATGATATTTGATTTTTTAGTAAAACATTTCGTTGTCCTAATTAGTTGCATGCTCAGAGGATAAGGATGAGGAAGCTCCTCTATCTGTACAAGATAATCCTTAAATCAATTTTTATTAAGTTCTTTGCATTTGCATAACCAAATATTTCAAATAAAACACAATGTAATACGTGGATTAAAATTCAAACTAACTTTAATTGCGACTAACTAAAGTAAATATTAGTACAATGAACAGACATGTTTATTTTGTCGGAATTTAGCAATAACAGGCAAAAATCGAAATATTTGCTAAACCTGAAATAATGCGTAGCTTTATGAAAAATGTATGCAGAAACTAAACAATATTCCACTACGGACCATAGTTCCAAGTAAATCTCAGTTTTATTACTTGTTGAATTAACATGGTTTTGAGGATAATCCTATTTAATCCATTTTGACAAGTTTTACCTGTATGGACTGCTATAAAAGGTTTTGCCCACTTCTGGAAATGCATCACAACTGTTGAGAAACCACATCATAAAATAAAGCTTGAAAAATTTGCTCAACATTTTTCAGCAATGAACCAATTTTTAATCGCCGTTTTGATGACTGTCGTCATTTCCGTGGTGTCACACCAGTACCCGTTGACGAATATGAACAACCATTGGTACGAAACCCATTTTACAAACTTTAAACAATTCTTCACGAACTGAACTCCGTTTACAGATTTTCTCCGGGATTGAAAAAAATGTCACGTTATTGGACCGGTGAATTCATTCTGTCCTGAGAGTTGCTGTTGGGATAGTTGGACAAAAGTTTGGTATTGTTGCGGTCGGGAGGCAGGTTGTTGCCCACAGGAGACTGAGACTGGCAATGGATGCTGTCGCTAATATTTATTAATTTCAGTGAGCTTAATGAAATATTCAGTCAGACTAAACAAGACGGGCACACTTGGAAACCAGTCGTAAACTGTACAAGTTGCAGAAGCAACTTGTACAGGTACTGAAGTGTAGAAATGCCGCCTTCGGGCACAGAAAATTTATTTATTTATATTATTGTCTTAAATTCTTGCGGAAATCAAATAAACTAATTCATAAATTAGACACGAAGTGATTACATTGCAATACAAATATTAGATGACGACGTTTCGCATTCTAATTCGTTTTTAATTGCACAAAATGCATTATTTTCTATTTTGTTGTAGTATAAATATTTTCATACGGTAAAAAAGCCATGTTAGAAATGTAACACACTCGGCCCAAGAATCTGGGTACTTTGCGACCAGCGCAATATTTAAACCCTTGTTGAGGGAGGACCCAAAGTTTTTGCTACTTTTACAAAATTCACTCCAACAATTATTTCGGAAACAAATCGTCACCAAGATGGACACCTCAACCCAAGACACGGCCATGAGCACCGTCTCCGCCATGCAGTTACCTGAGGTAAGAGCTAATAGTCCACGATTCTACTTTACTTGACATAATTCCCAAAACACACCTAATACAGACCAGTTCACTAATTTAATTAATTAATTAATTGATTTAAATTAATTGATTTTAGCTGGTGGCTAAAATTCTGTCCTATCTCCCTCCCTCCGACCTTCTCTCCTGTACCCGGGTCTCCTCCGTTTGGGAGGGTGAGGCTAGGAAACATCTGCTCAAAGGAGTCCCAACCACTCCCCTTTGCTGTTCCACGGTGTCCCAGTATTTTGAAGCCATGAGTCTTCGAGGTCAGCTCCACACCCACTTGGAACTTTCCCTCTGCTCCAGTCCCGACTGCCTTTCCACCCTCGTGGCGAAACTGAAGGAGACCAACTCCCTCCAGAAAGTCACCTCTCTCACGACACACTGGATTTCGATTGAACAATGGATTTATAATTTTGCCACTTGTCGACTTTTTACCCACCTCAAAACTTTGGAGTTGCGGCCACGGTTGGACCAACTTAATTGGGACAGAAGGGATTTTATCTGGAATCCTCACCCAAGCCGTTTAACCCTCCCATCCGTGCAAACCTTCAACTGCGACCTAACAGACGTGAGTCACATTGACATGAGCCTTTCTCCTTTCCTGTGGAACATGATTCCAAAAGTCGCCACACTCCGGTGTTACAATGCACATGGTCACTTTCTGGATCGAATCGAGGCGCTGTCTCGTCGTAATATCACTAGACTTGAATTCAGTGCTCAAAAATCGGACTGGGAAGATGTTTTAGAAGAATACGCCCCCACCCTGGAACATCTCACTATTACTGGGGTAAAGAACATTGCTTCGGGTAACGGCACACGAGTCCTGTGTTTGCACACCCTTCCCAAACTCAAAGTATTTCAAGTACGCTGGTCCTCAACTAAGGGCGAAATTTGGGCTCAAGGCAACTGTCATCTGGTCCATCATCCTGAGAGAGGAAGACTAGATTTGAAACTTAAATTTGAGACGGCCATTGATGACCTTGCCCTTGACTATGCTACCCAGTTTCCATCCCTGGTCAGATTGGAAGTGATCAATGAAGATAAAGAGAAGGATATGGACGAATATGCCTTTGAGACTTGTGTCCAATTTTTGTACGACTCCTTCCTTCCACCACCATCTGCTACTCAGGGACCTTGCACCACTCTGCGTCGCCTAAGCATTGCAACTCCCAAAACCGGAGGAACCGGAACACCGGAGAAATGGAGAGGGTTGAGTTGTGGAGACTGCGACTTCCTCCAGTTGAGGCGGCGACTCCAGACTTCTTTGGAGGTTGAGACAGAATTTTACGCTAGGATGGCGACTACATTTCCAAATATGGAGAATATGGAGGCTTACAAACCAAGTGCGGAGGTCAATCAGGAGACAATGGAACATGAACGAGAGGTTGAGGGAATGGCTGCTACTTGGAGAGAAATTGGGGTTAGTTACGGGACTTGGACACTTAAAAATGTTGAATTAAACTGTAACCTAATCCTCTCTTAAAACAAGCCAGTGTTATTTTTGGAATAAAACTTCTTGTTTTGTGAGTTACATTTTGCTGATTTATCTTTTTACAAAAAAATGTTGAATTAAACTGTAACCTAATCCTCTCTTAAAACAAGCCAGTGTTATTTTTGGAATAAAACTTCTTGTTTTGTGAGTTACGTTTTGCTGATTTATCTTTTTACACTTAATAATATCCTTATTACTTGATAGTTAAATGATTTGGTACTATACATACCCTGAACTTTCCCACAATGGAAGATACAGGAGTTAACGGACACAAATACTTTCTTCTCCTTAATATCAGCTTCGTCATCTCATAATGCTGACGATTTTATTACATTCCTTTAATTCCTTAGTAAAAGTACATATTATGGCATCCAGTTTTTAATCATCTAAATGGACATTGCTATGTGATGTTGGTCACGCACAGATAAACATCAAGAAACTATAAACCAACACGTGTTATATGTTCCTTATACCCACTTTCTCTTGACAATTAAGGTTATTATTTTAATTAAAATGGAATGTAAATGCTAGAAAGAAGAGTTTACTGTTCAACATGTTTCGCCGTAAACAAAATATCAATTAGTGTCAATTACACACTTGTGCTTCCCTTCTGTATGGAAAGTCGCGTTGACTCAAACACGTATCATATGTGCTGACCAGTGCAACTTTAGTTTGAAATTGTTCTACGACAAGTGTTATATTACTAAAATGAGTAAATTGCATAAAATGCGGCCCAATTTCCTTTTCGCTTTGTTTCACGTAATAACAACGACGTCAACATCCATCTCTCGCGAGGTACAGCCAGATTTAACCCGTCTATTCTCGGGAATTGCAAACTGCGACCTATTCATTACTCGGAATAAACGCCAGCCGTCGTCGGATCTATCTTTTCAACTATTTCTACCAACCACATTGCATGGAGTTTGGGGCTCGTCTGCGTTATTCTGGGATGTCACCAAAATTCGAACTCCTCCTTGTAAAATTATCTACATTGCCGATGAAGTTGCCCTACACAACGATTTGTTCGAAGGATTTGGTCATGGAACCTTTGTTCTCCAATCTTACGCATACATAACGAGGGATGGAATGAAAAGGATGCAATACATGGAAAACGTATTTCCACTAGTTTTTACGAATAGCAGGAAAATTGAATGGAATGGCAAGACGATAATCTATCATGGCATGAAAATTGAAATCGGAACCATAAAAAGGCATTTAGAAAGTGGTGGGTTGGAATTCTTGGGACTTCTCCAAACAAGTGCGGATGGCAAATTTGAGATCTGCATGATTGTTACTGCATTTACAATACAACGCCAAATTGACTCCAAGTCCTGCATAATTGTTGGAGGAGAGAAGACAGTTCTGGAGATAATTTCAAAAGGGTCGTCAGTCCCCAAGAAGTTGGATTACGGAGGGTAGGAATCTTGGATTATCAGGAAATTACCGGGGGCTGATCTTACTGCATTGAAACAGGCTTCAAACCCAATGAACCGTCGGGAAAAAATGCATTCAGTTCATCTCCACCTCATTCAGACCGTTTTCTTCAAATGCAATTCTTCATTATTTGTCCAACGTTGGATTCATTTATGGGGAGCAAAGTCCCGTTTTAATTTAGAAGTAGAAACTATTTTAGACAGTTTTACCGAAGGAGAAGTCGTCATTATTACAGAATTTGGAGGATATTCCTTTCTGACTTGTTACTCGGAAAGTGCTATAACTTTTGATTTCTACGTCACACCATTTCAACCGAAAATATGGTATGCTTTGCTGGTTACCTATGTCTCACTTACACTCGCTCTTTTTTTGTGGTTGTCCTGGAACAATATTGAGACATCATTTTGTCCTTGGATGTATGTGCTAGGAGCACTTCTGGAGGATGGTGTTCCTATCTCAGGGAAATTAGAGAAAAATCTCATTTTCCGGATAGTTTTTGGCAGTTGGATGATCATTGGAGTACTTTTTTCAAATTGCTATAATGGACTCAGGATTACTGGACTCAACTCCCCTCTTTCTGCAACAAGTATCCATACTTTTAAAGATTTGGTTTGCGATTATCACGAAGTGAACTATTCTTACGTGGATTATATGGAAATGAAAGAAAATTCTTCATATTTGCATTCCAAGAAAAGTTTGAAATTCTTCGAGTTTTTTAATGCTCTAAACAGTTTTTGGGATTCATATACTAACCACACTAATGATTCACATCGTCCAAAAACCTGCTTCAGCATACTTTATGTCCCGCATGATGTTTCCAAATACAACTTCCTATTTGAAATATTCTCTGACTACGTAAAAGACGCGATGAATTCGATGATAGTGGGTACGCCAATTCAAAATCTTCAACAAAAATATGAGTTAGGACTAA
>JAAXNX010002731.1:0-12496 GCA_036491905.1 Folsomia manolachei
AGAAAAATGTGGACTTGTACGGTGGTTGGAAGAAGGAGGTCGAGATAATCAGTCTTCACACAGGAATGACCTTTGATTCCATTGATCTCCCTCTTTTCTTTTTGACGGATACAATTTTAGTCCAGGTGGGTTTAGTCGTAATTACTTCAAGTTACTGGAGAACTCTTTCTTTTACAATTTTGGCATCCTGCGCTTTCCAGAAATCTAGAAACCTGACCCTACCCCATTGGGCGGAAGTACTGTATAATCAAGGCGCAATTCACGGAATAAAATCATTTTTCTACACATCGGCCCTCCCCACGCCAGAGTTGGTTAAATTGTTGACAGGAGGAATGATTGCAAACTTCATGGATGCAATGGACAAAGTTGTGGAACTGGAAAAAAAGTTGGGTTCCATTGATCTTGACCCGACTTTAACCTTAATTTCTGGACATGACTCGACCGTTGCGTATTGGATGAAAAACTTGGACCTCAGATCCAGCCTTGAAGTTCCATACGCGGCGGCTGTTTCATTGGAACTACATCAAGGAATAGAAGTTAATGGGAGAACAGAATTTTATATTAAGGTATATTTTAGATTAAAAACAAATTCAAGAATGAATGTATGCAAAATAAGTAGCTATAAATTATGAAATGCATTCATATGAAAAAGGTGTTCTACAAGAATACGGATTCTGAGCTAACTGAACTCCAATTGCCGAGGTGTCCAAAACCTTGTCGTTATTCGGATTTTAAGAGGGCGATAAAAAACAAAGCACTTTGGAATCGAGAGGAACATTGCCAATTGGATGGCTCCGGAAATGACGGAAATACAGAACTCGACCAACTGAGTGGATCTGACAAAATGCTACCGTTTCAACAATATTCTTCCATGATTTTTGCCCTTTTAACTTTTTTCATGTAATAAGTATCGCACAAGCTTAAAAATCCAGTTCAAATTTATGTTAGAGTATAATAATGCCAAACCATCTGAAAATTTTCATATAATAATGAAACCAACCAAAAAATTCATGTACAAAATTTGTATTTTATCCTTATTTGAAATAAACATTTTCCATACAAAGATTAATAAATAAATAATAGATATTTTGTGACAATATAAAAGTAATATTTACTTATTTACATATGTACAAAAAATAAATAAGGTACTCGGAATTAAATTAGCGTTTTCTTTTCATGCATATTTAAGAAAATATTGTGATAGATAAGAATATTTGTTGGTTATCCAAGCAGATCCAATATATTTTCTGACCAAGATTTCTTTGTTCTGTGGCGAAGTTGTGTTGGATTTGTACGTAGCGTTCGTATTGCTTTTGGAGGGGGGATTTCGACATTGGATGAAGATTTTCTTCTATTTTGCTTAGAAATGTTGGCAACCGGTGCAATTTCACCCCTTCGCTTATATCTGCTGCCCTTTTTGCTTTTACTTTTGCTAGAGTTCCGACGCTTGGATTTTGGGATTTCTTCACTTTTTATGACAACTTCTTCTACTGCTGCCCTTTTTGCTTTTACTTTTGCTAGAGTTCCGACGCTTGGATTTTGGGATTTCTTCACTTTTTATGGCAACTTCTTCTTCCGTGCTGCGACCCCTTGAATTCATTCCCTGGGAAAAAGGAAGTTTACCGTTCATTAAATTGTACAACATAGTCTCCATCTGCTTCTCATTATCCAATTGCTTCATATCCGGAGCATGATTTTTAAAGTTTTGTTCTTGAAGGCTTAGCATGTGCGAGGGTTCATCTGACTCATGTGGTTCATGTGACTCCACTGGTGACGGCGATTGTTTTCGTCTTTGGACATCTTTCCGTGTTTTGACTTCTGATTTTCGTCTGGAGGCAGCAGTTCTGTCCGGGATATTGGATTCGCTGCTCGGTAGTTCTAAAGAAGAATGTGTTTTTTGTGGTTTTGGTTCTTGCGGCGTTTTATTTCGTTTACGGAAATTTGAATTTTCTGGCTTTCTCCTAGAAACTGAGGGAATTTCATATTGGGGCTCAGGTGTGGTCAATGGTTTTCTAGTTGCTGGAGTTTCATTTACTGGATTTCTTTCCCGAACTCGGTTTGATACTTTACGGCGGCTAATGGGACGTGGGGTTGTTGTGCTAGTAGTGGTTGTCGGTTCCGGGGTCGTGAGAATTGGTTTGGAGGGTGGCTTTGGTTTTGGCACTCTTGACGCCACAATGTCCTCTGACGCCGGAAAAGATAAGCGTGAAAGTTGCTGGGAGGTATCGTCCGACAACTGGCTTGCATCACCGCCACTTCCCGAAGAGAATTGAAAGTTGTACCACGATTGTTTGTCCTGGGATGGGGGAGGTGGCGCCCTCTCCTGTGAGAATGAGCTTAAAAATTCCGTACTCCCGTCACTCGGTGGTGGGGGAGCAGTTGAAGTTGGAGGGGTGTTAGGCACCCTTGTCTTTTTATAGCGTCGGATTTCGTCCGTCCTCTCAACTTCCTGGGATTTCATATAGATCCTTCGCTCTCCACTAGATGGAGCAAAGAAGTCGTCATTGTTTGGTTGAAGTTGTAGAGGTTGATTCCCAGGGGTTCCGCGTCTCTTTTGGAACTTAGTTTGTCCTGGCGTTGGGCGTGGTTCGTGATAAGTTTCTTCTAAACTTTCTTCCTGAGATTGGAAATAGTGCTCTGGTTTAGAATCGGGCCCTTGGTCTGTTTTACCAAATGTTGTCAGGATTAAGGGGTCGGTACCACTGAGGTGCATAGAACCATCGAAATCGGAAGGATTATATGCAGGATTGCGCATTTTATCATTTTTGATTGGATGGGTTGCTGGTTCTGCTATCATGGGGGAGGGTGGATTAGTTGTCGAAGTTGGGGGGATCATTGTGGATAGTAGATTCACACTAGTGTCTAATTCTCTACTTCCAAGATGAGGATTTACATTAAATGTGTCCCAATTCCTCCAGGCGTATGTGTCTTGAGGATTTTGTCCCGTATAAGAGCCATGGCCAAATTCATAATCTCCCCAGTCAGGGGCCATAAATTGTTGATTCTGCATGAGTTGCTGATACTGATTATAGCTGAATGTGGGTTGTGGTGGGAAGTTATTACGCTCTTTATTGTTATGACGGGTCGTTGAGGTGGTGTTCTCAATTTTGTGAATGGATGAGTCAGTTGATTTATGGGTCGTGACTTCATCTGCAGGGTTCTGGTGTCGAGCCGGCTTTTCTGGTTTTGGTGATCGCATTATTGAGACAGAAGCGGAGGTTGGGACTCTTGATCTCATTTTAGATGATAAATATGAGACTCGATCAGGTATTTGTGGTCGTTTTGAGGGCTCACCTCTTACTGGTTCACTAACTTGCAATTTATGATCCATCAATCCTTCATGGCTGGACATTGTCTGTAAATTGTTTGGCTTCGAACTTCTCAGTGGGCTATTATCGTTTTGATACATTAGCTCGGGCGACTCATTTTCGAAACTATTCCGGATGAGGGAATCAGGGCGAGGAGACGGGATTTCGTGTCTATGTTGATTTTTGTAGGTCGGAAAATACTGGTTTTGATTTTCAAGACTTGTTTTCAGAGCAGGTTGATTATGATCGGTAAAACGAGTTATTGGTGGTGTTGAGACAGGCTTTGGTCTCAATCGATTATTGCTAAGCTTGCTATTGGAAGCAGCTCCCTGTTGTTGTTTAATAATGTCATTGTAAGAATGCGATAATTTCATTGAGTTGGATAATGAAGTGTGATTTATCTGGGCGTCGGTTGGGGTATTTCTTGCACTGAGGTCAGTTGTGGATGCTGTTGATGTCACATATCGCCGTCTTGATTTTGGAGTATGATTCATAAAGTAACTTGGAGTGGGGGTTGTGGTAGTAGTAGGGATTTTTAAATAGTGTTGAAGGTTAAGAGGATAAGGATGCTTTTCTCGCATTTGAGATTGAGGTTCATGTTCAAATGTTGGTGTGTCAGAAATTCTGTCAAGTTGGTGATGACCCTGCTCTGAACTTTGTTTCTGTTGTAATTGTAACCTTTGCTGTTGAATTTGCTGATCTAGTCGATGTTGCATTATCTGTTGTTGTTCTCGTAGTCTTTGTTCTTGTAATTTTTGCTCATTTAGCCTTTGCTCGGCTAATTTCTGCTCGATTATATTTTGTGCAAGTTGTTTTTGCTCAATAGCCTTTTGCTCCAGTAGCTTTTGCTGTTGATGTTCAATCATCTTTTTCTGTTCTTGTTCTAGTAGTTTTTGTTCTTGAATTTTCTTTTGAAGCAGTTCTTTGTGTTGTTGCTCCTTTAGTATTTGCTGTTTATGTTCGAATAGCGTCTGCTCGAGTTCTTCTTTCTGTTTTTGTTCTAACCTTCTTTGTTGTTCCAATTCCTCCATTTGCTTTTGCTCAGCTAATTTTTGCTCAAATAACTTTTGTCTTTGTTCATCACGCAGCTTATCCTCAATTAGCTTTTGCCGCTGTTGCTCTAAAATAATTTGCTTTTGTTGTTCCAGGCGTTTTTCTTCTGCTAACTTTTGCTCATGCAGCTTTTGCTTTTGTTCTTCTAATTGTTTTTGTTGTTGCTGTTCCAAAAGCTTTTGCTCAGCGAGTTTTTGCTCTAGTGCCTTTTTTTCTTCCTGCTCGGATAAAATTTGCTGCTCTTGCTCCAATAATTTTTGCTCAAGCTCTTTTTGTTGCTCTTGTTCTTTGCGTTTCTGTTGCATTTGTTTGGCTTGCTGTTTTTCAATTAGTCGTTGCTGCTCATGTTCTACTAATTTTTGTTGTAATAATTGTTGTTCAAGCTGTACTTTTTCTAATTCTTTTTGCTGTTGTTGTTCAAGTATCTTCTGCTCCAGTACCTTTTTCTGTTGTTGCTCAAGAAAAATTTGTTGTTCTCGCTCCAAAAGTTTTTGCTCAAGCAGTTTTTGCTCATGAAGTCGTTTCTGCTCAAGCAGCTTTTGCTCGTGAAGGCGCTTTTGTTCAAGTAGCCTTTGTTCATGAAGTCGTTTTTGCTCCAGTTTTTTCTGCTCCTTCACTAGCTTTTGCTTTTCTTCTTCGATTCGTCTTTGCTGCTGTTGCTCCAGGAATATTTTCTCGAGTTTTAGTTTTTCTTCTAGTTTCTTTCTTGATTCTTCCTCGATGCGTTTTCTCTCCAGTTCCAACTCTTCCTCGATGCGTTGTCTTTCTAACTCCCGTTCCATCTCTTCTTTAATGCGCTTTCTTTCTAATTCTTGCTGCAACTCTTGTTCAATTCGTTTCTTTTCTAGTTCTAGTTGCTTCTCCAGCTCCTTCCTTGATTCTTCCTCAATTCGTTTCTTCTCCAGTTCCAACTCTTCCTCAATTCTCTTTCTTTCTAATTCTCGCTGCAACTCTTCTTCGATTCGTTTTTTCTCCAGTTCTATTTTCAACTCCTCTGCAATTCGCTTTTTCTCCAATTCCTCTGCAATTCGCTTCTTTTCCAATTCTTCTTCAATACGCTTTTTCTCTAGCTCTTTCTGCAATTCTTCTTCAATTCGCTTTTTCTCCAATTCCTTTTGCAATTCTTCCTCAATTCGTTTTTTCTCTATTTCTTTCCTCAATTCTTCTTCGATACGCTTTCTTTCCAATTCTTTCTTTAATTCTTCTTCGATTCGCTTTCTTTCCAATTCTTTCTTTAATTCTTCTTCAATTCGCTTTCTTTCTAATTCTTTTTGATACTCTTCCTCAACTCGCTTTTTCTCCATTTCTCTTTGTATCTCTTCCTCCCGAAGTTTTTGTTGTTGTTCAATCAATTTTTTCTCCAATTCTCGTTTTTTTTCTAATTCGATTAGCATCTTCTGGGCATGTGATTTTTCCTCTTGGTCCTTTAGCATCTCTTGATAGTTGTCTGGATCATTAGATTCCGGATTTAAAGTTGAATGTAAATTTATAATGTCATCGCCAGGCTTATTCACTTTAACGAAATATTGTTGGACTTGTTGACTGAATTTTTCTAAAGCGGAAAAGGAACTTAAAGGTTTTGATGTCTGGGTTGGAGAGGTGGTAGATATGGTTGTAGTTCGCAGGGGTGTGGTTGTTGTGGTTGGCGGAGGTGTGGTTGTCGTTGGTTCAGATGTGGTCGTCGTTGGAGGGGGTGTGGTTGTAGTGGTTGTTGTTGTTGGCGGAGGTGTGGTTGGAGGGGGTGTGGTTGTTGTTTGAATAGTTGTCGGGGGTGTGGTTGTCGTCGGTTCAGGTGTGGTTGTTGGTTCAGGTGAAGAAGTAGTTATTGTTGCCTCAGTCGTTTGGTTGGCCATTACTTTGGTGGTGATAAATTCTGTAGTTGACTCTGCTTGGCTTGTTATTGGGGCATCCGTTTTTTGAAAACTATTCCTGAGAACAATTTTCATTGCTGGTAATGTAACTGGAACGATAGTTGTAGAAGGAGAAGTTGCATCAGTTGAATTATCCGAATTTTTTTTCCGCCTCCTTGGCATCTTCTTCACACCGTTCCTAGTCATAATTGAAATGGGTTCCATTGAATTTGGATTTCCATTAAAGTTAAAATGTTTCCTCTTGTGAAGTGGATCTTTTTCTAGACTCTCGGCTGAATCGTCATAATACTCCTCTTCTGACGGCCCATCACCAAGATCTTCTTTTATTTTTTGAAACTCTTCTACAAATTTTTCTTGGGACTTGATATCCGGAGCAGAACTTTTCTTAACTAAGCTGTACTTTTGAGGGATTTGTATCCTCGTTCCTTTCACCGGATCTGGATTTTCCTAAAATTAAATGATTTTGAAACATTTTAATAAGAATAGAATACTAATAATGAATGGAAATTAAAAATTAGAAGTTACCTTTACATCATCTATTGTGTCATTGGCTATTTGTATTTTATCGGTTGTTGGTCTTTGGCTAATTGGTTCATCAGTCGTGGCGAGTGTCCCATTAATTTCTTCCGTCTTTTTCTCAATTTCCAAGTTGGTCTGGGTTTGAGTGATATTTGCAGTTGGATCACTCCTGTAGACATTATCATTAATTCCTGCCGTGGTTGCTTTTTCCGTGATTGCTTTTTCTGCTTCAATCTTTTCCTTAGCCAACTTTGCTAAAGCAAGTTGAACTTGAAGGGCTTGAAGGTTTTGATTATAGGATTCTGAAGATTCTTCATTGCGTTCCTCGGAGCTTTCCTCATCCTCGTCGGAGTCATCATTTGAGTTCTTAGGAACTAGATGAATCGTTTTTACAACTTCCGGCTCACTATCTTCTTCCCTCTCATTTTGTTCTCGACTGTCCTCCTCATTCGTTTTGTCTTTAATCTCGGATTCCTTGACTTCCGGAATGGGTAGTGGAACCTGGGGCCGAGCCGGAAGGGCGTGGCTGCCTTTTTGCTCAGAATCTTCATGGGAATCTTCTTGAGAGGATGAGTCCTCGGGTTGTCTTTGCTTCTGCTGTGGAGGTGGGGCTGCCTTCATTGTTTCTGGTTCTGTAAAAACGGAATTTGATGGGGTAGCAGCAACACGGCTACTTTGGAATTTACGTATCTCGGACTCTTCATCCTTCTCTTGTTTGTCGTTGTCTCTTTCCTCTTCCTCGGTCCGGATGCGTTTCCATTGTTCATAAAATGTGACATTTTGTTCATCACTTCCATTATCGGCGCTCTTGTCTCCACCTTTATCGGCGTCAGGAGTGCCTTCCCCACCAACAGTCATCTCCTTCATTTCGTCTATGGTGTAAGGACATTGATTAAATGTGGCAGAGCAGAGTTCCTCACCCTCTGCTTTCTCCAACTGGGATGCAGCTTGCCCAATCCGGGCTGCAAGTTTTAATTCCTTTTTGAAATCTGGTGTCTGCAAAACAATGAATCAAAGCTCATTTAAAATATCAGAAATAAATAAATTGATTGCAAATGACTCACTCTCCAAAATGCACTAGCTTTGTTTATTCTCTCCTTCTCACTACTAGTGCTGGTTCCTTTACGCTCGCCATCCGTTTCGAAATTAATTTTTGGAGCTTCAAAGGAACCCGAGTCTGCATCTCCATCCTGATCAGGATTTTCAGAGCTGTCCACACTGCGTCCAAGACGGACGTAGATTCGATGAAAAGGTGATAGAATTGTGGCCAAGGTGCTCTGCTTTTTACCTTTACTCCCAGCCTGGGACATGTGGCTGCTTATTGCAGGCGCCATTTTCCCCAAGAACCGAGGGGGTGGGGTCCGAAATTGGGCGTAGGCTTGTGATGGATTGTGCTGAACAAGGCTGCCTTCTACTGGGGGTGACGCAGATCCAGTTACCAAATATTGACCTGCTAACCCCCTGTGGTGTAAGTCATTGTCGAGTAGGGTCGTATTATCTCCATTGTCCAATTTGGAATCCGTTTGTCCAGTGTGTAGTGGAAATTCTGCGTCCCTGAAGTTGAAAAAGCGAGGCTTATATAAAAACTGAATTTATTGCATGACACAAATCTTTTACAAATCCCCTTACGCAGTAGCGAATTTGATGAGATAAGCCAAATCATTAAGAGTGGATTGAGAATTTCCTCGATTTTCAGAATTCTTGCCACAGAAAAATTTGGGTAAACAACCCATGGTTCGGAGGGCAGAGGCGATTACACGAAGTTGTCTCGAAGACCGGTTGCTTGCGGTTTCTGGAGAGATTTCCAAGTTGTCCAGAAATAATAAGACAGATTCTGGGAGCTCTGGGGCGAGTTTGGCATCCATACCTAATTCTGTGTCATTTCTCACGTGCTGGATACTAATTGCAGCTAACCCTCCATCGGTGACGGTTGGTTGGGAATTGACTGCATATTAAATTTTGAAACTTAAAATCGACAACTACAGAAATATGATTGTGACACCCACCTGATAAAGAGTAAGTGACTAGAGTGAGAATTCCCCATTCCCATCTACTACTGCCAGATAAAACTGAAGAACAATGGGCACAAACGATGTTTTTATTTATATTTAACGAAACCAGGACTATAATTGCTACTTTAATACTGTGAATAGCGTATTTAATGGAGGCTGGACAGAGTTTGTCTCTACGTCTGCCTTGTCCTTGTATGTCCACTTCCTTCGAACCCTTCATTTTATGCAACCGCATTTTTACAACAAACCAAAGTGTTCAAGTTCACAACAAAATACGCACCGGAATATAGGAAGCAAAGTAATTATCACCACACTCGATAGTTGTCACACACTTTCCCATTGCCTGCTTATAATATGTATTTATGGAACAGTTTTTACTCTCGGAATTGTCACATTCTTGCACTTTTCACCAAACTAACCGGAGGATGAATCCGGTTGACTAATTAGGTTAGTAAATTTCCGGATATATTAGCTGATTCTCCGAAAACCTCGTCTGCGGACTGACAGGATCCAAATTACTAAATGATACTTCTTGATGAATTTGAAACCGTTGACATAAAAAAGCAAAAATAAATGCATGTTTATGGGTGGAAGACCAACTCGCAGCATTACAACATTTTATTCAGGCAGATTGCATATTTGAATCTTTTGTGGTTTGGTCTCAATTCTTAGCAAGAAATCTAAGCCATTCATACGTAAACCGGACTGGGAGTAGAACAAACAGCACATAGGCTTTTTAAGCTCAGTGTCTTCCAAATAAAAATGCATAATATCGCACAGCTTGTTTGCTAACATCAAAATTTTATGAGATATAATATGTCATAGATTGATTATGTAGATTATTATGTAGATTGCAACATATTTGGCAATTTTGAGTTAGTGATCACTGACAATTTAAAATTAAGTTCTGCTCTTTTGTTACAGATACTTAACCAGTTAACTATACATTATTCATATTTGGTAAAAAATCAATGTGTTTCTGAAAATAAGGAGTAAATAGGTCAATGCAGCATCGAAGAAATAACTGGAATAAAGTTTGTCTCCTTACTTCAGATCAGAAATTCAATTAAATATAAATCATTTATACGGATGTGTTGAATGAAACTGAAGTAGCAATAGCTCCCTCCGGTCGCAAAATTATAACTGCGGTGTGGAAAGGACAATGAATATAGACCGATTGACCGACTAAGCATAAAAACCTGCCCAAATCAAGATTTAGTCGTGGTACACTACTTTAAATTAATTTAGTTCGAAGAATGTAGGTAACAATCCGTGCAAATGTACAGAAACTAGTTCCGGCAGGAGCTGTCTGAAACTAAACAGGTTCCGACTACACCACTGAACTTGTTTGTCATACACTTTTACAGTAATTTCTATTTTTACAGAAATCCGACTCTGATGTACTAGAATTGAGGAGTGCAAATAAGGAGTTAAAAAGGGCATCGGAATTTTTACTTAACGCATATTTTGCGACGTAATCTATCAACTGTAATAAAATTTGCGGTAACGGTTTCTTTATTATTCAGATCCCAAATTTTCACGAATCATCCAGGGAGGGAGTTAATAAAATGAATTGTCAAATGGTCAAATGAGACACTGAGCTGTTAAAAAACAATAATAAGTGTATCAATAGTCTATAGCGGCCTGCTTTACTTAAGAATTATATCGTCCAATTAAAACTTAAAAACGTTGACTGACCCGTTCTTTGAGTCAATTAGCACTTCATTATCCCAAAAACCTGAAGTTGTAAAGTTACCTTAAAGTTACCTCGTTGTTACATACTTGAATAAACTAGTTTTTCTTCACTGACAAGATACCTATTTCCAATCCAACTTTTCAGATTAAAATCGAAATCTCAAATCTGTCAAATGTTCGACGATGCCGAGCCTTGCTCTCTGTTGTAAATACTTTTAAAGTAATGCCAGAAATAAATTTGTCAGGATCCGTTGGGAATAATCATTTTTATCGGCAGGTAAAATTCTCGGCCGATTTATGATTTTAAACTAGGTCAGGGATACAAATCAAAGTGAAATGGTAAAAATAAGTTTTGAATCACACTGATCCTTGACCTTTATTCAAATACATTATTTCGCATAATATCCTTTCCAGACAACACAACTTCAATTATGCATTACTGCTTTTTTAAGGCCTATCTAGTTTCTTTTTAAGTCAAACCAAGTTTTCTTCAGAAAGGTTAACAACATAACGAGTAGTGTCCACAATTACTTTTTTTGCGTTGGAAATCTGCTCATTTTTGACCAAAATGTAGTCCGTGTCATACGTGGAAATGACAAAGACCGGAACCCCTGCGTCTTTTAAAGGATTTATAATGCTTGCAAGTATTCCGACTAATCCAAAATCTAGCACTCCCTCAATTTTGAGTACTCTCCAGCCCCCTTCCCTCTTATAATTGGGGTCATCCTCCACTCCCCCCAAGATCAAGCCACAACTGGTGGGGACAACTATTGAGAGCTCGTCCAGAGTTTTACTAATTGTGAACCATTTGAGGGCAAAAATGTCCTGAAAAAAGGAAAGTGGAGTCTCTTTGTGCAGCCGATGTACCGTAACCTCATCCGAAAAGAGGGTAAGAGTTAAGGGATAATTTTTTTCTGTCATCGTTTCTGCGACTAATAATATTCTCTGGAATTAACAATATTTTTTTTGGTTTATAATGTTACATCTTATTAATACAAATGGACTTGTTACCTTTATTACTTAATTTCACTTTAGTAGGTAAAAAATACCGTCAAAGTCAAGGATTGTCGAATAGGATAATTTATAATTGACTTACTTGATAGGTGGGAATTTACATTTTGTGCCAAATAATAGGTTCGTAGTCTCATATTTTCATAGTGTCGATGTGATTAACTTGATGTATTTGCTGTAGGGGTCTTTAGGTCATCATCAAGTTCATAATTGAAATATTTACCAAGTGTCAAAGTCGGAAAGACAAGCTAATTGTAATTACAGTTTGAGGGTCCTGTTTAACCCGTGAGCTAAAATTTGGTTTAAAATTATAATGAAGTTGTCAAAGATCGACTCTATTATGTAGCTTACCGGCGTTACCGGTCATAAAATATTTAATAATGCATCATAAGGTCTGAAATATGATTTGACTTATTGAATAGAGAGAAGGTGATTCACAAGTCAGCAGAAATTAGTTAATTAATACTAATCGCACAATAAAACAGACAACGTCACAAAACTTGTGAGCAAATTCTCATAGCGTGTTCGAACTGTGTTTTGATTATTCCCACACAACACCAAATGCAGTAAAACTTTGCTCAATTTATGACCCTTTAATCTTGTAAATTACAATCTGAATACAATGAACTTCTCCCTCCGGGTTATTTCACGCATGGTATATCAAGTTAATGTTCCGACAGTTGGTCAGCCATATAAACTTTACGTCAAGGGTTTGAAGTGGACAACAATTAAAGTAATTATCGATAATCCATTTTCTTATCACTTCCAATCGGCCTTTGAATTGGATAAGACCGCATCTGCATACGTGTGATTGATAAGTCCGGTGTGTTAGCTCGGTTGGGTATAAAATCACGAAAAATCTCTTCAATTGGTATCAAGCGAGCTTTGCCTTCCAGCAGAAGAACAACTAAGAAACAACAAAAGTGGAAATTTCCCCAAGTTTTTGAAGTCCCGAGTAATTGATCAGTATGAAAGCAGCTGCAGCAATTACTCTTCTCCTAGCCCTTGGGGCGTCCGGCAGATACCT
>JAAXNX010002732.1:0-12495 GCA_036491905.1 Folsomia manolachei
TGTGTACCAGATTTTTGTACAGACTTCACAGTTTATGAAGGTATAGCCGGACTTGATCTTGACGAGGTAGTTGGACTTACTTGAAATGAACAGATATTTTAAAGAGATGAAATAAAGGGAGGATTTTATTTCATCCATTACCAAGTCGCATAGCCTAGCCTGCAGACTTGGCTGAGCTGCAATCTGTCTGAATCCTTATTCCATAAGTCTGCATTCACATCCAATCCATAAGGACGAGACCTAAACCAACTGCAAAGTCTGTTTAAATAAATTGCACAGCATCACACAGCCAGCTTATAGATAACTTAGTGAAGATAGCCAAGTTGCAGGGTTATTCAAAGTCAGAAGGCACTGACAGCCTTTTATTTAGCAGATGAAGGAACGGAAAGAGTTAAAAACATGTTCTCTCTCTCCTTGCATCCATTTAAGTATTACCAGAAAGGAAACGACTCAAGACCTGCAAAGGATGTCTTAAGTAGTGGGATGGACTTGGTTTGCATTGCAAGCTTCGGATTGCATTTAACTTGCCGAGATTTGAGGGTTTAAACATTTTAAAGGTTTTAAACTTGGCATGACTGAAGGAATGAAGGAAAGGTGCATTGACTTTAGTGCTCGCCTCGTGCTGGAATTCAGGATTGGAGTGGATTGGATTGCATGGTTGATAGTTGTAAAGTAAAAAGCGAGACTTGGGCGAGATTTTTGTAAAACTTGCTGTGGTTTGGTTGCATGGTTGTTAGGTTTTTGTGCCAACTTCCCTTAAGAACTTGTACTAAGCCTGGTGTGGTAATAACACTGTGATCCGTATCAGTGGAGGAATGGCAAGTAAAAAAGGGAGGATGGAATATTATAGGGGTGGGAGACTGAAACTGATTGTAATTCCTCTCCTCTTTCGGAATGAGTGGTCCTATTGTGTTCTACTGCATTTTAACGAGATAGATGCATTGGAGCATTTTGCATGTAGAATGTTGTTATTAAGAGCTTTCCATTATATGCAACTTTGCTCTGCCTGCCCTGCTGGGCAACGGGAAGCAGGCAACACCCTAAAAGGACCCCACTCAATTCCTATAAGGCTGTGAATAGTGAGCTAAACATAGGGTGCAAGATATGTACATAGAGTTCCCCACATTGCCTGGCATTTAATAAGCTGGAAATGAGATGACTTTGGTGGGGGAAAGCCCCTTCAAGTCAGAGTCAGTGCAGTGACTTGACTGCACCCTAACCAAACCAATTCCAGAATTTAGGTTCAATACCGATGGATACAATTTTAGCTTCCTCTGCCCTTTCCATTTTTGGAGAAAGATGAATTGTAGGAGATGTAAAGGATATTAAAATGAATGTGGCTCCCTGACCGGAAGGAAATGCATGGGATGCGGATGGTGTGCTATCGATTTGTACTTTTTTTTTTATTAAATTAAAACAATCCAAAGTTTGGATTCCAAACTATTTGGGCGAGGAAGTGATTTGATTTTGCATTGTGCAAGTTATTTTGAAAAATATTTAAATATCCGTTGTGTTCAAAGATGCATTCTGACTTTGGTTTGGTTTCTTGTTCAGAATTCTAGAAATATTTGGACAAGTAATCTTCATCTCCGTTGTTATGTCATGTATTGTAATGTCTTAAGGGTTGACGCACTCTGCACTCATCTGGTTGACATAAAGGATGGTTGGATGGATAGATATTCACTTCATGGGCATTAAACTAAAAGCAATGCAGCTGTGACTATAGTCAAATGCCATGAATTTGCTTGATATTCAAAGTAACCTCACTGCAGAACTGATAGCAAGTGGAGTGCACTGCAGGGTATATTCTGTTGGGTGGGATGCTTTAGGAAGGATTCATGAATCTTTATTTCATGCACTCTACTAATCTTAAAGACATACCACTTGACTATGCAATCCTAATGTAATGCGAATCTACTTGGTTGCCCTTGAATTTTATCTTAGTTTGACAACTCCTATTTTGGTGGATGTCGTATTCCATCTCAAGTCTCGCTAGTAAGTGAAGTGGCAGTGGTAGCAAAAAGAAGGAACCTTTGTAATATTAGGAAAAGTCACTTAGTAAGGTTACGGCTCAAACCAAATTTGGAAATGGTATTCTTTAAGGACTCGCAAGTTTTAAGGTACGATTCGAATTTGGAGGTGAGTCATTTCCACACGAGCCTTGTTTAGTTGGTCAGGTCAGATGAGAGTCACCCGTCTGGAATTCCGACTCCAAGGCTCCATTCTTCTTCTTTAATGGTGTTCCGTAATACGAGCCTCTTTATAGGATTCGTCTCGCTAACTACGCTTCCACAAAACAACCAACTAACCAGCGCATTTTCTTTCTTTCTTCAAATACAAAGACATTTAGCAAGGATTGCATAGGATGTAGAACAGAAGCCATAAAGAAATTATGGGGTAAACAATAGATGCATGCAGTCAAGAATTGTGTACGCTTTACTTATTCGACTTATTCCTCCGTGGACCGTGTCCTTCTTGAAGGTTTCCACCCATGCAATTCCAGCCATGCAGGAATGGAATATATATAGAAATAGCTCCAGACTAGAGTTTGGGGAGATTGAATTGAAACTGAGAATGCTAAGGCATAAACATAAAACGTGTGTAATCGGATATCCAGCTTTCCATCCAAACCAACCAAACTCTGGTTTCTGGAAGGTATCACGTTCAGGGCTCATGAGGATAACGCCACGCCACACCAGCCAACACCTCGGTATTTGGATGTAGTTATTGCAGGCATGGATGCTAGACCCACCGACATAGGAAAAGGACTGCATGCCTCTGGAAGTTGAAACCCTTTCCATAACAAGATTTTCAATGCAGTCACTGAGCCGTGTAAAATGTGAAGTAAAGGGCAGCTCGGAGATTAAATGAAGAACTTTTAGAAAAGCTTGTGTAGTGTAGGGCTGGGCAGGATACCTTTACCTTTTTCGGGTCTTTCTCCAGATAAGGCTTGCCTAGTTTTAGTCTCAAAGAGGTATTCCAGTTCATGAGATTGTAGGGGCGTCATTTACTCTGAAATTCGGACTCTGAATACAATACTCTCAAGCTTATCAAGGGTAAGCATGTTACTGGATAAGGCTGTCATTCACCCAGGATAGTAGAGAGTAAACAGAAAGGATACCCAGGAAAGGATGTCCTATAAGGAGGATAGAGAAAGTAAAGAGTGTTTTTTATCGATTTTTAGTCAGCAACTCAAGCCTTGGAGTTAGGACTAGGGCTCTCTCCTTTCCCTGCAATAATGTACCACCTACCAACTTGGTATTACCAACGCTAACTTAGCTGGAGAAAGGAACAATCCCACATGCATCACTACCCGAGTTGTCATCCTAGTTAGGAATAGGTAGGTTTTTCATGGCAGAGACAGGAGCCGAGGGGAGAAAGCTGGTAGTGAAAGGCCTTAAATGAAGTCACCCACCCTACTCCTTTCCCTGACTCAAGTAGTCAGTCGCTCCATTGGATCGATAAGATATACTCGGATACTCATTCCTTATCCTTGGTATGAGTGATGCCAAGGCAAGGCCTTGTGTCTTGAGTCGATATTTCATGTCGATATTCATTCAGCTGCCGCTCCAAAGGTTGAGTTTGAGTCTCCTCTCCCTTTTCTTTTCTGCGTCCCTAGGCACTTTGTAGCCCAACTTTCGAAATCCCCGATTCGACATAACTCTCCTGGTTTGGTGTCTCGTCTCCCTCCGATTTCGGGTCTGAGTCACTCCAGGCAGCCCAAGGCAGCAAGGGAGAAGGGTGGAAAATGTAAAAATAGGAAGCCCTTTCCTTCCTTATTCTTATAATCCAAGTTTTCTCTTCGGCTCCAGCACAAGTAGTAAGTGCAGCCTTAAGAGTTGGAGAGACTCAGTTAGTTCCAGGGAGGCAAAGGGAAAGGACTCGGAAATAAAGGGTGTGCAGAATTATTTTGGGATTTTTCTTTGACGGGTAAGCGAGTAATTTAATATTGGTGGTCAGGAAGCTTATCTTGGGTACTTGTCCAGCTGTTTGCAATAATTTAGTGACACAACACTTGGCAGGGAGAGGGTACGCAGAAATGGTTGTCTGTTGTTGTGCTAATTGACATTTAAATATTCAGAATAATTATATTACTGCAGCCAGCTATATCTCCATAATGTTAGGAATATGTTTAGTTAGGTGGTCTGTTCTCCATAGTGTGCATCATCAGTGATGTAAAGGCTAATTATTTGCTCACTGATTAGAAATAGCTACTTAACTTAAGTTAAGGCTTTAATTGAGGTTGAGTTTGCATTATGCTAATTACCAACCAGCCACCTATGTAAGTTTGGGTGTCGAGTACACTGTCAAGGATTTTGGACTTTGTAATCCAAGGACTATTTCATTAGCAATTAGCATTAAGTTTTCGGTTTTAGTCAAAAGTACATCACACTATTATGTAGATGTTAACTTGTCATATTCTTGAAGTCGCAGACACAGTCGCTTGAGGAGGTGTTTGTTGAGTTTAATAATATGGCTGTGACATAATGATATTTTGGAGTTTAGTACGTATTTTATAGTAATTTTGGTGTGATGTAACTTGGTCTAAGAGTGATGCTTGTTTTCTTTCAGGAAGAACCGTTTGTCCAATTGCGGAGGAGGAGTAAAGTCAGCAAACTGAGGTCCAACAGTAATTTCGTTAAAATGGGTGGAATGGGGGACCAACGGGACCAACATTTTTGCCTCCGGTAAGTTTTTAGAGGTTAAACCCAAGAAATTAGTAGAGTTATTATTGGTGGTATTTAATATATGTGTCGTCTTTTAGGTGGAATAATCACGGAAGCAATTTAACCGAAGTCCTGGAAAGGCTGCTACAGCAAGAATCCCTCACAGATGTAACTCTAGCCTGTGATGGCCAAAGTTTCAAGGCACATCAAACCGTTCTTTCAGCATGTAGCCCCTTTTTTGAAACCCTTCTCGTCAAAAACACTCACCCTCACCCCATCATTTACATGAAGGATATCAAATGCTCTGAAATGAAGGCTCTTCTCAATTTCATGTACAAGGGAGAGGTTAATGTTTCCCAGTCATCGTTGTCAGAATTTTTGAAAACAGCTGAAGCCCTCAAAATACGGTGAGATTAGTTAAATTAAGTTTTGAATTTAAATAAATAATTTATTTGCAATTTCTTTGATGGCTTAGAGGACTTACGGAGGGAAGCGATAGTAATGGAGAGGCCAGTACGAGCACTACAACCACGGGTAACAATAAGGATGTCATGTCTTCAACTACTTCTTTCAAAAATCATGCACACTCCTCCTCCCA
The DNA here is from genome assembly GCA_036491905.1 of Folsomia manolachei. Lineage (NCBI taxonomy): Eukaryota > Metazoa > Arthropoda > Collembola > Entomobryomorpha > Isotomidae > Folsomia > Folsomia manolachei. Next base: position 5,266 of record JAAXNX010002732.1, read on the forward strand.
CTCGTCATCTCACGTTGTGTCTTCCAACAATGTCGACTCGAGTGATGGGATATTGATGACGACGTCACGGAAGCGAAGAAGGGTGTCAACCAGCAGTAATGAGTACAATATGGATCCAATTTCCCTTGCAATCAACACCAATCATCATGTAACTAAAGTAAATGAGTATTTAAAGTCGTATAGTACTTAGAGTTTTTGCCAATAATTAATTATTATCAAATTATGTTTTTGTTTAGGATTTGTCTATGAAGTCGGATGGGAGATCGTTGGATGTAGTATCGGTCGGGTCATCTTCAGCAAGTAGGCCTTCACCTCCGGCACTAATTGCAATTGGAAAAGGGCAACAACAACAACAATCAGGTCGTGCGTCTTCTCAGCCTAGTCCAATGGTTGCGTGTGAATCAAGTTCTTCCATTGATCCCTCGAATTTTTTGATGCCGGTTATGGACTCTACTAAGGATGACGATGAGGATGATGAACAGGACTATGATTTGGATTCTAGCTTGAATGTCAAGGTTGAGGATGACGACGATGATGATGACGATGAAGATGATGGAATTGATGACGGACGATATATTGGATACTATCCACATGCTGCCTCGTTACTGGTATTGTGAAAGTATTTTATTGGGGACTATCTTCAAGTATCTTCCGTCTTATTGCGAAAATCTAGAAGTTTTTTATAATGTAATATGAAATATAATCAGTTGTATGTTTGAATTTTTTCAGGAAAAATCAAGTGATGATGACAAGTGTGATGATTCGGATCAACAGGGCGGTTCAAACATGGATGGATTAGAAATGGCTGACGGTAAGGGATTTATTAATTTCTTATTATTTTATGACACTCGTTTTCAATTTACCTTTTTTAACTCAATTTATCCAACCCACTTTACTGTTCTTGTAAATTTTTTTTTTTACAAAACTTTGATACTGACGCGTTGAAACGATTGTTTTCGCTGCATTATTCAATTTGTTCTATTATAGGACTTTTATACAAATATGTAGGGTAGTTGATAGGACATGCAATTTTTATGCGAAAGTTTTGCAGAGTATAAAATCAACTCTGGGCAACTCTACGAAAATGTAGGACATCTGATGGTGACACCGACACCACGCACCCATTTCATAGTTATGATTGTTTCTCATAGCTTGTACTAACTAATCATTTCATCATAATTTAGTTTTAGAATTTCGTAATGGAATTTTAGAAATACATAGACATTACATAGATTAGTGATGCTTCATGTGATCACATTGTTTCGCTTGTGTTTTGGGCTAGAATCCTTTGTCAGGATATTTTGGTATGGGTGAGCTTTTTGTGTTTCTCGTGCTGAATAGGTTGATGGGTGGGTGGGTCCTTCAAGGAACATAATAATTCTCGTTTATTGCTCAAAACATTAATGTGCAATAAATAGTGGGCTTGCTATACTCGTAATTCCTAGAATTTGCGTATTAGTTGCATAGGGCAGTGGTTCGGTATAGTTAATCCAAAAATAAGATTTCATTCAAAGCATAATCAAGGCTAGGGAAGTGGGACTTGTAGTACTGCAGTCTTTATGGAAATTTTTACTTACTTGGTTGCAGTTGCGGTCCCACGGCAAAAATCAAAGCCTATGCAATCACAATCCATGAACTCGAACGATAAAGGGAAAAATTTGACATGGAAAGGTCGGGCACGGGACAGGCTGAGGCTGATGGGCAAACATCATAACTTTAACCATGCCATTACTGTTAACCCAATTCCTTCGACAGTTGAAGTTGAGGGAGTTGACACGGACAAAGGATCAAGATCTGTTTTAAAAAATCCAGCTTCAAATACTGCCCAGAACGCACCTGAAAATGAAGATCAACAACCAGAAAGAGATTCTGATAATGTGAATGATGAAGAACCCTTAAATTGCAAACGTTGCTCACAACATCAGCCCCAATCCGTGATAACATCGATGTCTTCGATATTGTCTAAATCTAAAAAATCCTGTCCTCCAGTTGATCAAGCTGATGCTGAAGATACCGAGATTGAAACTGAAGAACAAGACAATTATAGTGACCATAGATTAGAAATGGAAACTTATCCAAGAAGAAATCAGCTCAGACTTCGATCACCTATGAATAGCCCGAAATTTTCACTTTATCATTCCCAAAATCTTAGTCATGTCATACATCACATTCCCAGATTTACAATTTGTAGTAGCACATCTTGCACTAGTGTTGATAATGCGGGTTCTTCTTCGGATGCTAATAAGGCTAGAAAATCCAATTTAACTGTGAGTCATGCCATAAAGGGGTCTGGAGAAAGTGGGGCTGGGAGTAGTGGTAGTAGTGGAAATAGTCAGTTTAAATTCGTTTGCTTCCTATGCGGTCATGAATACCCAAGGGAGTCAACGCTTAAAAATCATTTAAAAGTTTATCATAAGATAGATCCTCCAGATGTATCATGTAGGCGAAATTAGGTAGATTTCATTTAGGACTTGAAATACATTTCATATTCATACTAGTGATAGATTTCAATAGAAATGGTGCTTCCAATTCTTAGTGATTCCTCCAAATGAGATAAATAAGTAGTGCATATGATAAGTGATTGCAACGGGGTATAGGGTTAGGCGAAACGATAATCGATTAGATTTTTGATTTTTATAAGATAGGACATTTCACTTGTTTGACTGTTTAAAGACGGACGCTGTTAAATTCTTTAAATAAGAGTGTAAATACAAAATTATCATTTTCAAAATAGAATATACTTTGGGTCCGGTTGTGGTTTCACTTTTTCAGTCTGTTGTGGGTTATATGTTTGCAGGACGTATCTACGGGAGTATTTTCGAGAAAGTGCAAGGAAGTCCTCATCTAAAAAGATGCAAACTATGTGGCAAGCTGGTTAGAGGAAGGAAGCACAGATTCGTTCACATGCCAGGCTCGTATTCTTGTATGTCATTATTTCTTTTATCTTAATTCTACATTGCAAATTTATAATGGTTGCGTAAATGAGGTTGTATTCACAAAGACAGTTAATTACGAATGTCAAGAATCCAGATCCGCTTTCTCATTAGTCACCAGTCACTTTGAACTTATAACCGTTATAAATTTGCAATGTCAGAAATTGGAATGCCATTGGATTCCAATGATTGGAATATTGTCATATTGTAATTGTTCGTTGCTTATTCCTGATACAGGTCCCTACTGTCCCTGTGTACGTAAACATTCATTCTTTCACTTCATACATATTGCATGTTGGGAAATTTAGAAACATCCAGCTAATATTTATTCCTCAAAATTACATATAGGTCTACACAAGATCTGACAATTTGAACGCACACGTTAGGTGAGTCCGATTCGGGGTTTTTTCGGGGCTTATAATTCATTAATGGGTTAGTCAAAGACCGGGATTTGAGTTAAAAATAATAATTCGTGTCCCGTAGGGTGAAACATGGAAAACCCAAGTTGGAACCCAACAGCAACTCCACAAGTCCGAATAGTAACGCCGCTAGTGCTCTGGTCAATCTCATCACAGCGTCTTCAGACTACAAGTAGTCCCGACGTCATTTGGCATTGCCTCAGAAAATAATTCAATTCTTGATAAGTCGAGATTCAATATCAACTCGTGTCCTCTATCTCATCTCCTTCTTTCCTGTATTGTATCTTGCATCGTATCCCATTTTGTGGATGAAGAGGAGGATTCTACAAAATGTTTGTAGATGCATCGTTCGTTGCATCATAATATGTCATGACGTCGCTCCCGTGCGTGTCTTAATTACTTGGCTGAATAATTCGGAAGCTTAACCAAGAGAATTTTAGAATTATACAACAATGTCCTTTCTACAAAACTGTGGCCATCCTCTTGTATTTTCGATAATTGAAGTGCAGACCAAAGAGAAACATACTAATATTAGGATAAACCATTATATAAGTAGTAGCACGTAGAGATTAGTAAGAAACGCATTGCTAAAAAAAGGAATTTATATATGTCGACGGATAACTTTTGTGTTGTTTTGCTTCAAAAGTTAAGAGTGAAAATTATTTGGTGCAGACTGAAAATATTCTTTATTAACAATTTATGTACGGCGCAAACTTTCATTTATGTTATGTTATACGTAATCTGATTCTTTTCTCGACTAGTTCTCAAATTCACGCTGACCACGGAATGATGATGATAATTATATTATCCGCAATTATTAAGAGGAGGAAGGGTTTACGATAGTTTCTTTGTTGGTGTTGAATATCGGTTTAGTTTAGAGTTTTTAAGAGAGAAAGGAGGAATTTGCTGTCCGACCAAATAATGTCGAGTTCTATGGTAGTCAAAAATACAAACAATAGGAGAACACCAGTTTATCAAACAAGTTCAAGTTCTTTGGCTTTAAATGATCTAGTGAAAATCCGTTTCACAGTAGTAATTATAAGTTATTGGAATTAAAGCTTTCGTGCTAGTGACTACATTTAAAAAGTATTGATTGAGTACAGTGTTTGAGGTCGGAATGGAGTCGGATTTCTTGTAAATATGTAACTTAATCCAATCCAATTTCTGGTTTTTGATTTGTGTGCAATGTTTGAAGACTTTGTCAGTTCTGAGTTTGAAATTGAACCGTTTTAGTTTTATATTGAATGGTAAACCTGTGTTCTAATTCAGTCAATTGAGTTGAATTTTAAGATGCTAATTTTTAGTTGGTTTAGACGATGATTGATAGCTGTATAATTTTATGATATGATATAATATTTGTGTTCAAATGGAATTTGAGCAATTCAGAAAAGGTCGGGTTCAACGTGTGCTTTTTTCAATATTTAGGACATACACTGCAATTTTGAGGTGTTCTCATTTATGAATATTAACTTCAAGGCGTTTAGTTATGGTTTAAATTTTATTGACAGACATTTAACATTCGTACCTTATTTTATTTCCACTTGCCGAAAACACAATCTTATAAGCAATTAATGGTACAGTTAAGTTGTAATTTATCACTTAATTGATTCCTATTATAACTAACAGACATGTTGAACAATCATTTGTATGCTCTGTGTCTGCAATATTTGAGTATTTTGACCATCATATGACATCAGTTTGTTCTGGTGAATACAATCAACACTATTTAATTGATTATTGGTAACTCATAATTTCCCACAATCAATTAGTTTCTTATTAGTCATTTACATTTTGGCATTTGGTTCTGGGTTCTATTGCTAGTTGGTTTGTGTGTCTTCTTCCCGTTGTAAAAAAGGATAGGGAATTGAGTTAGGAGTGGTCTAAATATTTATATTTATCGAAAAAACTTGCGTTTTTAACAGTAATGTAATTAAGACCAGAGGAAAAATAATAATTTAGTAAGCCCAAGGTGGATCAGTCCATCAGCGTGCCTAATCAAGAATTAAACCAAAGTAATTTAACACAGTCGTAACGTAATGTGGGTCCAGAATAGAATCTATAAAAACATAGAATTAACTAGGATTATTTCACTTTATGACGTAATTACTCTGACGCATAGTAGATGAGAGTACGTAAAAAAGCTAATCTATATTAGAATACACCACTATTTTCACAATTCGATACATACACAGGAATGAAGCATTGTAAATTTTATCCAAAAAAGAATGACTTTTGCCTTGAATCAAAAAAACTGAAATTTCATTATAACAAATTAACTTTCTACATGAGAGAAACTATATATTATGCACTATTACATGCTGTATCCTTCATAATTATAATCTGGAGTATAATGTTATTTAAAATATTTTAAAAATAATTTTATCTTATTTATAGACATTGTAAGTTGTATAAATTAAAACATTGTAAAATAATTTTAATTACATAACCCTAACTTGTTAGTTCTTATAGTAAAGAAATTCGTAGTTATTCATAGACAAATATATTAATTTAAGACACTTTTATGGTGCAGAACTTGTTTTGTCCGGTTTGACGATACCAAAAATTTACCATTATGATGATATGAATTTTGTGTGTGCTAGTTTGAATATTTGCCCCAGTCCGTAATATTATAGTAATTATAAATATTATTCTCATTTTCTTTATCGTTATTATACTTTCTTCAAAAGGAGATACGAGACTCGTTACTAACTTAATGTAAAACACAAGATACGTACATAACTAAATTTCAGAGTTAATTTAACACGATTTTTCTTTAGTAGATGACAATTATGGGAACGAGAGTAAAGAAAGTTTCATTTGAGATAAGCCTTTTTAGTCAAATATTTAATGTTGCACATTAATTAATTGTTCTCTTGTAGCCTTTATGATTATCTTTGAAAGTGAAAGTACTCGTTCAAATATATTGGGTAGAATTTTTTGTGCTTTTTTCTGGAGTTTGTGTTCTTTGAAGTTTGATTAACTTTCAATGAAATCTGTTAATCGTCAATCTATAGCTTTATCACTTTGACTTGTCAATCAAATGTAATTTAAATATATTTTGAAAATCAAATAAAAATGAGATGTACTGTTGAAATGTAAAATGCAGAGAGAGCCGGCCGAGATTTCATTTTTGCAGAATTTCACAGCACCTAGAAAAAACTGCACGTTTGTCAATTTGGCAATTTTCATTTTGGTTGTGGGTGTATTTTATTTCTTTCGTAGTCTGTGTCTCTTTGCAAAGGTTTTGGGGACTATAGGTTGGTGATCATGTCTACTATTTGTAATTGGTTTTTTGGGTTTTAGGTGGTATTATCGGTTGGTGGTGGTCATAAAAGCAGGGGTTCATTAAAAACGCAGCTTGCTTACAGTAATTTTCATGATTCTCTTCTTGACTTGTCCAGTTTCTGCCAATTCTGCAAAATATTTAAAGCAACTTTCTCAAACGCTTTAGTTTATATAAATCAGTAAGGTCTACTTATTTATCCCTCAGCCTTTTCGTTTTAACGTACTTCAAACTTTGCGTAGGTAATGCCAGGACGTTAATTAGTATATTCGTTGACCTTAGGCTGCTTAATTTTACAGGTTCTAGTGCTTTTCCACCCCGTCCTTGTTTCATATTTGAGACAGTGGAGCCAGGCTCTGGTGGGGGTGGCGGACATGGACCAAGTGCCGAAAGAAAAAGATGTCTCCTCTGTGGCAAAATTGTCTCCAATGATTATCAGCATTACCGTGTGCACTATCCAGGCATGTGAATTATGACTAATTGCTCAAAATACGTAGTATCCTTCTAATCATGATATTTTTTATATAAAAAAGGCAACTACGGATGTAAAATCTGTCATAGTCTCTTCAAAAGAAAGGATTATTGGAAGGTAACC
>JAAXNX010002733.1:0-12492 GCA_036491905.1 Folsomia manolachei
TCTTGGGCTTAGAATGAACTACGGGAAATTTCAAATAAATTTAATACCTCGGCCAAATGCATGGATCCAATGAAGGAAGTGGAGAACGCATTTAATCACTATGATGGATTTGATGGGTAGGTGTACCTTAGCAAAAGAACTATAACTTTTTTTAAAATCATCAAGCGTACTTAAAACAACTATGAATATAGGTGTGCCTTAAAATGCCAAGACCCGTATTATAGTGAAGAAGATCATGGCGTGGCTTCAACTGCGATATGGTATTTTGTCGTAGGCACACTTCTGTGTAATGGTTGGGTTGTGGTAAATAAAATAATTATTATTGGCTGACTAATAATAATGAGACAAGAACTAGATTCTAATTCTCTTTCATTTTTTGTGCAATAGTTGACTTATATAATTGGTGGAATGGCTTCATCCAAATACCCTCAGTATCCCTCAGGTTGGTTAAGTTTTTTTATTTAACATAAAGAATTTCGATACAAAATTCAAATTAAGCAGTAAATGACAATCAGCAATGCTGATTCAGTATTAATATCTTTCTAACACAGAAATATTAGCACCGTATTCGTTTCTTTTCAGCTATTGTCTGGTATACCAATGCTTGGTATTTTATTGCCAGCATTGGTTGGTTATTTCAATATTTGCCATTGGGGAAGGAAGATATCGTATGTCGGAAAGATGGCACCGTACGAAGAAATGAAATAACGTGAGTTAAAAAAATCAATGATTGTGAGACATGATAGAAAACAATTTTTGGCGACAACTTTTTATATACATGTGTTATTGATATAGGGGAACGGAGAATATCTTTTGTGCAATGGTGTCCTCTTGGATTTATTTCAGCATCATGTCAGCTCTAGCTTGGTTAATGGTTTTTGCGTATGTTTGGTATTTGTCTAGTAGTGGAGCTGGTAAGCTAACGACATTGAAACATTGAATTCGGCACGATTGTGCAGTATTCAAAGATTACCTGTGGCGATTATACATAATGTACATTTTTTTGTGAATTTCAGGTCGAATACAAAGTAAAATCGATAAACAACGAGCTTACTTTATCGTGTGGACAATTGCATTTCCGACAATTCTTACGGTAGTCAGCTTATCAGTTGGAAAGGTAAAGATCAACTGTGGTTTTATCTTTAAAATTTTTTTTATTCGTTCACAAACTTAACATCTTCAATGTTTTGAACTCTTTAGATTGATGGAAGCAGCATGTACGGAATCTGTTTTGTTGGTTTTCATGACCCAACTTCTAGAATCTTTCTCTTCTTCGTTCCCGTTGGACTAGCCGGTGCTGTGATCCTGTTTTATATACTTCGAGGAGCTCTTGGCCTATTTAACGTATCCTTGTCGTCTGATTATATTACACCCGAGGGGAGTGCGGAGTGTAAATCGGAAGCATTTCGAGCAATCATATTCTTTCTATTGGGCATTGTCCTTCTTGTGGCTGGATTAGTGCTCCAGGTTGATTCAATACGAAGCCAGCCCAAATTTGAAAAATCTCTTCGAGAAAATTTTCTGTAAGTTTTCCTTTCTTCATCTGAAATCATCTTTAAATACCTAATTATTACGTAAGAGCTTTTCCTGGATTCTTCTAGATGCAAAATGAATTTGACAGTAGTGGCAGAATGTGGAGTTCCTGAAAAACCTAACGTTTCCCTTGTCCTTGGAAATGTGATTGTATTCTTTTTTGGAGGCCTTCTGGTGTCTTCATGGTGGGTTACTTTTTACTGTACCTGTTGACTATGAGTAGTATGAATTTATGTAATCTCCACATTTGTTACTGAAGTTGTATTTTGGCCAATGAACATGATTTTCATTTGCTCTCTTCATGTTTTTCAAGGGCTTGGTCTTCTTCATCCATTACTACTTGGAAACGCAGCATTAGAGCGTAAATGGACCAACTGTTATATTAATTTCACATAAGAGTTCAGTCTAAGATACTAATTTCAAGTAAAAATATTTCAGATTTTGTAAATCAGACGACCACGGCGGACGACACCGGACACACGTGCCAAAACATGAACTTATCGCTAAAGCGTATGGCAAAAGGCACGACCTTGTAGAGAAAGGGAAATTAAGTCTGAGTTTAAACAGTGCCCCTGAGGACCCCATTGGTCTTAACAGGTTGCTAGATCCCAATCACCTTGGTCGACATAATGGGGAAGACGATGGATCCCAACAATTCAGCCAGGGAACCGGAACAGGGGATGGACAGGACTTTAGTAGCGAATTTGCTGCAAATATTTGCAAGTTTGTGAATCGCCGCGGCGCATTAGTGCTTCCTCCATCCTCAAACTCTGTGTCGTATGTGTCTGAAGACTCTCGACGACCTTCGTGCGATTCTGCAATATTGTCCGAACAAATAGCTGTGAAATATTTGCAAGGTTCTCATAGCGGATTTGACCGCAGGTAAGCTTCAAATTATCTCCTTATGCAAATATTCGCCAGGCAATCATGTATGTTTGTTTCTTCACTTTTCTCGACATAGAGGTAACAAAAGAGAGCGATTTAAGATGGACAGACACAACAAAAAAGGACGATTTTTTAATTGGAGGCGTAAGGGCTCCAATAGAGGCAGCTCTACTTCATTAGAAAGCAATCCAGGATCTCAGGTACTCAAACATTTTTTTTTGGGTATGCACATATCTCATTACAATAAGATTACTTTTCCCCATAGATTCTTCCTGCTATTACAAAGCTAATTGACAAACGGGAACAAATGGGGGATGTTCATGTACTTGTGCCCAACAATCAAACTCATACAAGACTTAATCAGCCCAAAGTTTTACGGGAATTTGCCATTCAAACAAGCTTCGAAAAATTATACTCCCCATCAATGAAGGGAATCAAACAATGCAATCTCAGCAATAATCTCTGCGTTGATAAAGCTACCCAGTCTAGTTTAGTTAGTTTACACGAAATTGGGACACAGACGAAGAAGTCAGCGACTAAGAAAAGAGATAAGAACAAGGATAAAAAGGATCAGGCGAATTTAGAGCCTGTCGTTCTAAACCAGGGAACTTCCCCGGACGATGCAGTTCTGAAGTTGTTAACTCCGAACTGATTCCTCTAGGCTGTGGCTTTTTAATGGCGTTGGTTCTCAACTTTTATCCTAATAACATTGTGTGTTCTAGGCAGAGTCTCGTTTAGTTTTGAAAATAAGTCTGACTAAGAAGCCTATCAATATTACGAAAATGATATTACTTGACAATCTTATAATTTATATTTTAATATGAAAATCATAGACTGATACTGTATCTCAACTAATTTCTGTACCATTTTAACGCCTTTTCACTGTGCCTTTTCAAACTTGTAACGTTTGTTTGTATAAGTAATATAATGTGTGCCTTAGAGTAGCAATATTTTAAAAGTTGGAACAGAATAATGAGCATATTATTAATATTAACACTAACAATGCAAGAAACTAATTTTTTTATTAAAAATGACATTCACTTACATATTTCACACAACAATCATGACTAGGAATTTTATTGAAGTAGTTTATTACTTTCACAACCTCAATAGGCATCATCATTGAAATTTAATTTGTCACACTGTAATAAGGTGCGATTATGTGACACCACATTCTTAATTTAATTGTTGCATCATGTTTTTCTTAATTACAAGTTTTGTCCTGGAATGTCGATGCTGTTTAAAATAGCATATACATACAAGTACGCTTAATAAAACTGAAACTACTGTTAAGTTCTGGACAAAGAAGTAAATACAATTTTTTTCAAGGAATGTTTCGCTTGCACTTGTGACTTGAGCACTGCAGTGTTGGAATCAATTGGGGGAAACAACTTTACATTTGCATATTGAATTATTAGTTTGTAATACCTAAGCACGCAGGTTCTCATTACTTCATTTTTCTTTTTCCTTTGGACGATTTTCCCCCTTTTCCAGAAGTTGTCCTTCCTTCTTGAGTACCTAAAATAGAAACATTCAAGAGATTTGTTCCACTGGAGAATATTTTAAATGATCGACGGCTTTCTCACCTTTTCCCCAACGCAGCTTATTTATAGTTTCTCCAACAAAGTAGCAGGCCAAGATCGCTACAGCACATCCACCCATGAATGCTGCTCGCTGGTAAAAATTCAGTACATCCAGAATAGGATAAGCCCATACATCGCTGACGTGATTAACCCAGCAGATCCTAAAAACCCGTTACAATTTTTAATTATGAAAATAACGCTGACATGAAGCGGTACAGAAGACAAAAGCATTTTTCTACATTTTCAATTGGTGCAATTGCATAAAGAATTATACAGCAAACATAAAGTGACAAACCACGCAAGGTAAACGCAGATCCCTCCCAAAGTACTCGAAATCGCAACAAAAGTGGTTGGATACCGTATTTGAACGGACAAACTCTCGGCCAAGATAAAAACAAATGGCAGTGTATGTGAGCAATGACTCAACCAAAGAGGAATTACTTCATCAAGCACTTTCGGGGCTATCAATTCCCGATCCACCAAGAACACACCCCAGAACATAAGACTTACAAACTGAAATTACAGAGACAATATAACATCAACGATACAACAACATAGCAAATAACACAATAAAAAAATAAGTAAGACAACGCCAGTTTCGACAAACAGCCTTAGCAAGCATTAAACCATTCCTTGCAAAAATTAGCAACACTCAAACATGTAAAAAACTTGTATATAGAAAATAGAAGGATGCAGATGAACTTCATCTGATGAAGACCCCTTACCATGAAATGTAAGTGCCGGTGAAAAATAGATTGGCAATTATAGCGATGAAGGAAGAAGGAAATATTTTCGGTACGAAATAAGATTCGATAACCAAAAGTACAACTGGCACAGTATGAACCGCATGGTTTAGCCACGACGGGAAAAAAAGATCCATTTCTGTTCCAATTTCAATCATTCAATATTCTAAAATTTTCAAATGACAAGAAATATGTATATTTCTTCCACCAACCCTTAGGAAAGACCAAGGCTCGATCAATTCCGTAGAGAATCCAAAAAGAGAGAGACACAAACTAGCAAAAGTTACACAAAGGAATTGATTTCTAAATTGAAATCTCATTTTTTTTAGTTTTAAGCCATGCAAGAAAGAAGTACAATTAATTTTAGCTCTCATGTTTTTCAATATCAATGCAATACCATTCCTGCAGGGAAGACCCAAGACGCAAAAATGTAGTCCCTGAACTTTTGTAAAGAGCTTTGTCGTTTTGAATTCAATTCTGAGGTCCCAACAAAATCGTTCATTAAAGCAATAGAATGATACACAAGTTGCAATACCTGTAATACAATGTAAGCATTTTATAATGTGAAGGCATCTTTTATGACATATCCCACAAAATGTTGGCAAGTTAATTTAATTACCATGTTCCAAATGGTGAGATATTTCCATTTTCCAGGAAAAGCTGCCATTGAACTAAACTGACCCTTGCTCCTCATGTGTGGAGGCACATGAACAAACATGAGGTCATAATACAATGCATAACCAAAATTCACTGCTCCAGCCAAATGGATCAGAACGCTAATCCCATTCATCTTGAAGAGTTCTGGTGAAAGTAAAGTCTGTAATGAAAAACACAACTGGTTAGCGCATTTCTGACTGTGAGAGAGAACAAATTTCATTCCTCAAAATTTGCAACAACTCAATATGACGGCTACATAAGTCTTACAAATTCTATCTGTTTTTAATTATTTCTAGTATGAGCCAAAGCATCCGACTAAATATGTTTGTTTCACAGATTTACCTGACTGATGTAAAACTTATTTCCAGCAATTCCTTTTCAACGAGTTAGCACTTCTAATTTCTCTCGGGTTTACTTAAACACAATTCTTAATTTAATTCTGAATGGATGTAAAAATGAAAGCAGCTTAATTAACTACGGTAGCGGATTAGATTGGTAAACTGACTGGACTATTCTCTATCTACTTGAAAATGTTGACTTTGGCCTGTAAAAAATCCTTATCAGTGAAACATAGAAACTGGATTTGAGTCCAGTCAGTAATTCGTGGCAGTGGTGGAATTGAAGTGGTTAAATTAATTACTTAACCAATGAAAAAATGACCACCAATACGGGTATTATATTCCTTATTTTTAGCTTTGAACTTATGAATTTTCTCAAAATGGAATATTCTGAGATGGAATGCATGAGTAACTGGAGTTCTATAATTTTACCTTTCTGGATATTTTAATTTTTTAGTGAAGTCCAGTATAAAGCGGCAGGATTGTTTGTTTGGTTTTTTTTTACTTTCCATCAAACTCTCTCTCCTCTCAGATATTAAAGGAGTTGAGCAGCCACTTTCTCAAGCTTTCACCCTTTTCCCAGCACCCCTTCTCTTTCTGTTAAGGGTGAGCAATACGCCTGTGAACGCGACTTTATTATGCTTCCCTCATCAACCACAAAATGCATAATCTCATAAAATTAAAATCACTCAATAACCAATTTGATATGCAAGTAAGCTACTGTCCGCAAAATTTCCATTTACAAAAGATCGAGTCAACCTTCGATATTAGTTTCGAATTAGAGTTATGCAAAAATGCAAATGCCTCATCTCATAATCCGTGCTGTTGCACTGAAAAACAAATACTGGTATGTAGTTTTCTTTTGCAACAGAGTAAATTAAAACCTCAAAAGATTCCAATTAAACCTGTAAATCCAGGCAATATACGGCAAAAATATATTTTATGGAACCATTTTCTGAATTCAAAAATGATTTTGTAAAATCCTTATCGCAAAAATGGATCAATTTGCATAATGTTCTGACGCCACAGCACTTTCTCCAGTCCCAACTTGGGTCCTGAGTGCGGGAAGGAAGAGCGGCGGGGCTGCAGTTATCACTCAACAAAGACAGACAAGCATTTTCATTCCTCTCTCTCACACACGATCGGATTTTATTTGATTCACTTTTTTTTGTTTTTGTTTAATTTAATTATTTCTAATTTGACATTTCATCCATTTTAACAATCTCGTAGTTGAGCTTTGCGCTTTGAAACTGCAGAAGTTGACAATTTTCGGAAATATTTTTGGTAAAATAAAATCCAAGTTAAATTAAAGTCATCATGATGGACTTGGACGATGAGCAAACGCTTCATAACCTAGATATCCAGCGACAATATGTCGAATTTCTGGATGATTCGGTAAGTTAAATTAGTTATAATTATTGTAACTGTGCTAGATAGAGTAGAGTAGGTGGAGGGTGAAGTACTTAACTTATTTGGCATGGGTTTACTTAATAATAATGATTATTTCGTTATTTGCACAGACCGAGAATGGAGTGTATGCCGAGAAGATTAAAGAGATGATTCGAAAACAGTCATTGAGGATCCTTATCAACATCAACGACTTGCGGCATCGATTTCCGGTTCGGTGTAACGCGTATGTTTCGATTTGTGTGATATTTTGTCTTGTCATGCTATTGCAATAATCATTGATTGATGTACTTTTGTAATAATTTTTAGACTCCTGGAGAATGGGTTTGAGGAACTTCCAATGGCTATGAAAGCTCTTCGAGAAGTGATTGCTTCAATTGACTCGGACTATGCGAAGGAGAACGATGAGTTCTTTGTCGGATTTGAAGGAAGTTTCGGGACGAAACATGTAACTCCTAGAAGTTTGACTTCGACTTATTTGGGAAACATGGTTTGTGTTGAAGGGATCGTCACGAAATGTAAGATCGGCTCACACTCATAAGTTTTGAAAGTATTTTATTTTGAAAAGAGCTTAATGTGAAAATGTTTTGGCAAAAGGTTCCATTATTCGCCCAAAAGTCGTGCGGAGTGTACATTTTTGCCCTGCAACTAAAAAGTCAATGGAACGCCGATACGCTGACATTACCAGCTTTGATGCTTTTCCCTCTGTGAATATGTATCCAACTAAGGATGAAGATGGTAATCTTTTTGAGACGGAATATGGTTTGTCCAAGTATAGAGATCATCAAACTCTGACAATTCAGGAGATGCCGGAAAAAGCTCCTACTGGTAATAATTATGAACGACGCATTATTATTATCTGGTTGAAATTTTTGTTTATGAAAACATGTTAAAAAACAATCATTTTCTAAATTAATTTCAGGCCAACTACCACGATCCGTTGATGTCATCGTGGATAATGATTTGGTCGACCAATGTAAGCCAGGAGATCGGGTTCTAGTAGTTGGGGTGCATAGATGTCTTCCTGGAAAGCAAAATGGATTCACAAGCGGAGTTTTCAAGTAAGCATTTCTGTATTTTTACTTTTCTTTGCTAACTCAATTTCCAGTTGGGTTTAATAATTTTATTTTATTCAGGACCACGCTACTTGCAAATCAAATTACAATGATGTCAAAAGACGCCAATCTTTCCATAAGTATGCATGATGTGAAAGAGTGTAAAAAATTCTGCAAAACTCCGAATCCCTTTGAAGTCTTGGCACGGTCGTTAGCCCCTACCATTCATGGGCATGAGTACATTAAAAAGGCAGTTCTTTGCTTACTCTTGGGAGGAGTAGAAAAGATTTTGCCTAATGGAACTCGACTAAGAGGTGACATCAACGTTCTACTTATTGGAGATCCTAGTGTGGCCAAGTCTCAAATGTTGCGTTATGTCACAAATGTTGCACCGAGGTGAACACATAACACACAACAAAAATTAAACTGAAAATGATAATAACTAACTTATTTTCAGAGTTGTAATGACTACCGGTCGGGGTTCTTCTGGGGTTGGATTGACTGCTGCAGTGACCACGGATATGGAAACCGGCGATCGAAGGTATCAATTCATCAGATAGTGCGTGTTCCGCAGTTTTTGCTTGAAACATATTAAACATTAATTATTTTTATCTATGTAGATTGGAAGCTGGTGCAATGGTTTTGGCAGACAGAGGAATTGTTTGCATTGACGAGTTCGATAAAATGAGTGATATGGATAGAACTGCAATCCACGAAGTGATGGAACAAGGTCGTGTGACAATTGCAAAGGCTGGAATTCATGCGAGACTTAATGCAAGGACAGCAGTTCTTGCTGCGGCCAACCCGGTGTATGGACGGGTGAGTGCTGAATACATAACAATAGGGAAAGTTATAATGATTTATATTATTATAATATGCAATGTAGTACGATGAATACAAGTCACCAATGGAGAACATTGGTCTTCAAGATTCTCTTTTGTCTCGATTCGATCTCCTGTTTATTGTTTTGGACGTCGCTGAACCGGATCATGATAGAGCTATTTCGGAACACGTACTTCGAATCCACCGTTACCGGTAAAAAAATTAGCCAGCTGTTCATTACTAAATGATTTCCAATATTTTTTAAAACCAACCATATTTCGTGTTGACACCTGCAGTAATCCAGCTGAACAGGATGGAGAAGCGACGCCGTTGTTCCAAAATGATCAAACCCTTAGTACTCAAGACATTGAAAAAGAAAAACTGGAGACCACAGAACCTACGAGCGTGTATGAAAAACATAATGAATTGCTGCATGGTCCAGCCGGTCGAGGCAGAAATCGAAAGTATGAAAATATAAAAATAAGATATCCAATTTCAAATACGATAAAGTAATGCTTTTCCTTCTTTTTTCTAATATAGGGACAAAATTCTGTCCATGGAGTTTATGAAAAAGTACATTCACATTGCCAGGTGTATTAAACCATCACTTACAAGTGAAGCTTCAAAAGCAATTTCTGAAGAGTATGCACGACTCCGATCTCTGAGTTTTGAGGATAACCATATGGCTCGTACTCAACCAATTACTGCTCGTAGTTTGGAAACTATGATTCGCCTTGCGACTGCCCATGCTAGATCGCGATTGTCAAAATTGGTCACAAAGGATGATGCTCTGATTGCCATTGAATTGGTCCAGTTTGCCTATTTTAAACGTGTACTTGAAAAAGAGAGACGAAAACGAAAGCAAAATGAAGAGGATATAGAGGAGGAGGAAATGGAAACTGGAGATGCAGCAGCATCCCCCAATGGAGACGATAGTCAAGATCTAAGACGTAGTAAACGGTCTAAAAAGGATGGTCCAGAAAACTCAGAAGACCCATATGATGACCCTGAATCCGCAGAGGCTGAAAGTGAAACATTGGCTGAACTCAGGAGGAAGGCGCAATCCGAATCTATGGATGTTGACCAGGAGGATAGCGAGGAAGGAGAAGGAGCGATTACAGACGAAAGGTAATTCATCCTATTGTGTACTTGAAGCGATGTATTCTAATAATTTTGTTTTTGTATTATTCAGGTATGGGCGCTTTCAGATTAGGCTGGCTACTTTGTTCTCGAACGAGCGAGAAGAATCATTGTCGAATGATAAAGTTATGGAATACATGGAAAATCAAGATTTCACCAGAAAAGAGATTTGTGGAGGTTTGACAAGGATGTGCAGCGAAGGAAAGATCTTCAGATCTGAAGGCCTCGTTATCCGGATTTAAATAAAAAGAGGCTTGTCTATAATTAAAAAGTGTTGTTTGACCGATCAACCACCAGGACAGTATAAAATAGGCTGTTCCACAGTTTTTTCATTACATGTTTAATTAATTTTTCCAAGACCGAATGAAATACAAAAACACAATTTGAATGGGTTGGAAAATTTCAACAACACTTTCTCTAATTTATAGTCCATTATTTCCATTTTTTGAACACTACGCATAATAACATTCTAGGAAGAAAACACCATGTCCTTGCTATATTGAAACTAATGATTTTCTTTGTACATGAAACTGTGACACTTTAGTACCTAACTCCGAAGACAGTAGAAAAGAAGCATCAATTGTGTATTAGCATCTTATCCCAGTGCCAATTGCTGAAATCAAATGAAAGAGTCATTATCAATGAATCCTATTTGATTGTAAAATAGTGCCTTCTTACCCATAAAAGTACCGAAAGTTCCACCACCCTGTAACATGACTTTGCCCACATTATTCACGAGGTCCCGACCTCTCAAGCCCCATCCTGATATAATCAGTTGCACTCATTAAAGTCTGGACAGCCAGAATTAGTCAATTGTTTCACCTCACCTCAGAGCTCCAAATCCTCCAAAAATGGCTCCGGAAGCCATTCCTATGCAAAATCCCAACATGAATCCTGTCTTCATACGGTCAAAACAACTAGGATGACCTTGCTGATGCATTCCACCAACCGGCATGGGCATTTTGGTAGTTATCTATTTGTCCTACTTCCTCGTTAACTTCCTTTCCAGCGGAGAGTGAGTGACCTCTGACCCGTACTTCCAGGAGTTAATTGACCAATCGTGCCAGTCAAATCACTCTATTCTTTAATGGAAACTTATCTTTGTATTTTACTTCCATCAACAAAAAAACTTGCATCAGTCAGGAACTGAAAATTTTGTGAATACTTTTCTCGCGGCTCGTCCCAAACTTTCTCATTTACCCATGACTAGGAAAAGCCATAAATCGTGGATTGGTTATCATTCCGCAAAGATTATGCATTATCGACTTCCCCTCTAGTGGTATGATTCTTCATTCGGGTTGAAGAGGTTCCGGGTTCGATTCCCGGCCAGGCCCTTATATTTTGCTTCTTGACCTGGACTAATTATTATTATTATTTTGCCCAACTTTATGCAATAAGACAAAATTGATGACTACGGAATGATCAAAGATTATGCATCGACTTCTCCTCTAGATAGGACAACTTCATCAAGAAAAGTCTGGCAATGGTAAAGTGCTTCAAATGAGGTGATTGGCCGAGGAGCTTTTTTTTAGCTCCACCCTCCAGCCAGTTCACCTTGTACCAGGAAAATATCCACCACCAGTCATTTATTTTTTCATCCACCTCACCACAATTCTCTTGTCGGAAAGTTTTGTTATTAATTTGTGCGAAATTGTTACTAATTACTGGGACTCTCTGTTGGAGGAGGCCTGTTACTAATTATTGGGGCTTAATTCTGGAGGAGGTGGATTGTTACTAATTACTGGGACTTAATTCTGGAAGAGGTGGATTGTTACTAATTACTGAGCGATCCCATCTCAACTGGTCTAACTCATAGCGGGGCCATATCTCAGATCCCAACCAAAATTTTACCAAAAATCCAACTACAAATTACTGAAAAAACATGTTATTTAGTTTTTTCATAATGCAAGCCACACCCAAGATATTTCACAAACAAGAATGCCCCCCACTATGTTCAACGCTTCATAGACGGCTTACTAGTTAGAAAGCCTGTGTGAGACTAACTTATAATCGCTTGCATATTTAAATATGGATTTTTCTGTGCATTAAATTTTTCAAATTTCAAAGATTTTGGGGTGTGCCCCACACTAACTGAATAATTTTTAAGGGTATGTCCCACTGTTAGGAGAAACTAGCGACCCAGCGCGTTGGACGCGCCGTGCGCCACAGTTTTCAAAAATATTTTTTTCGAAGTTCTCTTTGTAGTGGGACATGGTTTAATGGAGGTTTCAAATTTTGGGGGTGTGGCGTTGAATCAGAACCGTACTTCAGGCTTACTAGTAAAAAAGCCCGTTACAAACTGGGATCAATTTAATTCGAAAATAATTTA